>JAURVB010010821.1:0-56893 GCA_033002965.1 Piper betle
ATGCCCAAAACTAGACAAAACAACCCATGCAATACTTTAAATATTAAAGCTTTAAATTTATCAAAATTATCTCAAAAATCAATGAGGTAGTTAATTATCCACGCCAGATCATTATTTAATTTCAACAATTTAAGTCACAATTAAAATACTTAGAACTAAATGCTTATAATGAGTTTTCTTGAGGATAAAAGAATAATGTATAATTACCCACTCTATAAAACAACAACAAAATCAAACTATATCTCCACAATTGAAATAAATTGATTGAATAACTGCTAAAATTTGATAATAATTGTATACTAATCATAATAATCTTACGAGTTCTTAAGGTCACATCGATTAGCTCTCATATTGTTAATCAAATTCTAAATAAAATTTCCAACTATTTTATTAATTATATAAATACTTGTTAACCAATTTCCAACTACCTAAATCGTGAAAATTAACTAAATCTGTTTACACAATCCAACAATGATCAGAACATGACCATTAACGCAACTCTTTTCCATATAGTAACAAAAAAACTAATTTAATTTTCTACATGCTAGCTCTAGATTAAGTAGGTAAACATCTTAAATACCTAGTTACATATTTTTAATTCAATCATGCATGCACTTTAATCAAATAACAACTCCTAGAAAACTTGTTAAATTAACATATTAACCCCTTTATTCAAGTAAAACACATCAACTTTAATTAATTAATAACTCAAGTTAATACTATAATAATAATAATAATTAATTAATTGATAATGATTTTATATATATATATATATCACTTCCTTGATTAATAAAAATATTGTCTTTAATAATTTAATTTAGCTTGTATCTAATAATCACTCGTAAGATTATTTAAATTGCTTAACTCATTAAAGGTTGGAGTTAATTTCAAGGTTCTTACAATTAATATATTACATGTAATTTACTAAATTAATAACTATCTACTCGAAATTTGGAATATAGGCTATATTTAAAAGAGTCTAACTTACATGGGCGTTTTAAAATTTAGTGTACACTGCCTCTTAACGTAATTTAATAAACCAATTCTCATACACATGAATTTGAAATAAATTAATTATCCCAACAATAATTAATTATAATTGTGATTTGATTAATAATTAATAACCTCTAATCATATATGAACTTACTTAAATATAAAGACGTCACCCTTGTCACTTTAATTTATTATAACCAGTTAATGAATAGATTAAATGTCATTAATTAATTAATTAACTACAACATACAGCAACACAACATGAATTAATACCTACTGAAATCCAAAAAAATTAATAAAATAAAACAATATCGTAGTCCAAGCGGCACCGCATGAACCCACCTGTAAAAAACAACCAATAACACCAGCCTTCCCCATCAACCCATGCATGTCACATATAACAACCACCACCAAGAGAGAAGAAAAACAAAACAAAAATAGAAGTAGTAACAAATTTCAATAACTACTATTCATCTATGCATTCAAAGTATGCATGCATGGAAACTAAAATAGGGAGGGAGATGTATTGAAGCAAAAATGAAGAAGAGAATTGGTGACAGGAAGAAGAAAAGAGGGGACGATTTTACTCTAGAAAGGAGAGAAACGAGAAGAGATGTCGACAGAGAAAAACTTGCCCAACTCTTTGGTTTTAACATGACTAGCAACAACCCACTAACGTCAAGATCTCCAGGAAATCTTTTAACTTCAAATCTTATCCTATCTGTACCTAGACCACATCCATCCCAAATAAAATAACGATTTTTTTGGTTTTTGCAATTTGGTTGCACTTGTTTTTTTTATTTCTCCAAAAATTTTGATAACAAAAAAATTTTGTAAGATTTTTATTTTTCGTAGAAGTAGTTAAAATTATGTTTGGAAAATTTTTTTCAAAAAAATTGAAGAAAAAAGGAAGAAGAAAAAGAAGGAAGAAAAAAGAAGGAAGAAGGAAGGAAAGAAGAGGGAGGAGGACGAAGAGACGAGAAGAAGGAAGAAGGGAGAAAGAAGACGGGAAGAAAGGAGGAAGAAGAAAAAAGAAGGAAGAGGAAGAATAAAAAGAGGCAAGAAGGAAGGAGGAAGAAAGCAGAAGTGTTCGATGAAACCCTTCTAAGGTGTGCGTGGGAGTACCTTTTTGTGTTCATCTTGTTCATCAATCTTAGCAGGGCAATAAGAGTGAACTATAGAGCTATAGAACTCAAAGGAGCTACAGCTCACTCACTTAGGAACTCACAAGCTCCGAAGCTCAAGAGTGGTATGAGCTTTATTCTTCTCCCTTTGGTCGAAGCGGCTTTGGGCTTGATTTTCCCTTAAGGTTTGATCAAGCTCACTCCTTAAGGCATTAAAAGATAGATATAGAGTGGTCGTCCTTTATCCTTCTTTGATACGGGATGGGAGCATGTGCGCTACGCTCACTACAGAGAGTGAGGGAGAGGCTTTATTATTCTCGGTAGGCTCGAAGTGGCCTCAATTAACCCATTTGCTTCGCCCACTACGTCAACTAAGGAACATGCCTTACTCTTCTCCCTTTAGTCGAAGTAACTTGAGGCTTAATCTAACCTTAAGGAAAGATCAAGCTCTATAAAAAGACTGATAGAATCTTACTAAAGACGTCCCTTACTCTTCTTCGCAATGGGACAAACCCCTCAAAAAGTGGGATACCAGGTTTGACCCTTCTGTAGAGCACTATATGAAGCGTGACATGTTAGAATCCACCCAAGAAATACTACGTTCCTCTTCAAACCAATTTGAAGTTTCAGATGATGTGATTCGGATGGTTAGTGTCACGGGATGATTCTAGGACCAAAATTTTTCGATCCCAATCAGTCATGTGCGGCGTATTCCCACTCCGAGAACACTCAGCCTAACACTAAGTACGCTAGATAAAACAATAACGGAAGCCCATGACACAAACACCACCCTTGTGCTCGGCCAACTCCACAACACCGAGGTTACTGGTTTCGATCCCAGCAGATCTCTGTCCCCGATATCGCTACTCCAATCAGCCCTTCGCTCAATCACCCGTGCTCGATCACACACAAGCACCGATACAGCATTCTCGATTACCGGCACGTCCTACCAATAATTTGTTCTAAGAACCAAATAGCTCCACACGCAGCAACTACCCGATCGCCCCAAATACCGATATGCATATTAGGGTTGTGTCGTCTGTCTTTGCTCGTCTCAGCAACCAGTTACCACAACTGGCTACCTTGTAAACTTCGACCGTGACCTAAATACAGAAGTTCCCTGCCTAAAACGTCAGCCAACAAGCAAAACCATAGATTACGGGAAAAACACTTCCCAACCTTATATTATCACACATAAGGATTATAAGCACTCTACTCTCTCCTTCAAGTACTTACTCAGCTTGTAGACAGCACCCACAGCCTTGCCCCAATGTACCCCAAATACAATAGAACTCACAGGATTACAATAACCCAAGCAACCCTCCCCAATTGCCACACACCAGCAACCCATAACGTGTACCTGGATTCCGACAAACTTCCATGAAAGTCCGGTACTCTTCACCAGCATCGGCTGCAACACCTTCACAAGCTTCCTTCTCTCCTAGATGTCTCTACACTCAAGACTTCACGTTACACCAACCACCTCCAGAATTCTCTCCTCGGTTTCTCTTCTTTCGAATCTCTCTTCCAGCCTTCACATCATGTATTTATACACCACGATCTCCTACTTCAAGATAACTCCGATCTTAATCAGCATCCTTATCTCCAAAAGATACTGCAAAGATCCACCGCATCACTAACAACCCAGCCCTAATCCATGTCCAAGTTCATCACATGGTCTTCTAGCTTACCTCCAGAAGTTAGCTGCAACATCCCGATCATAATCTACTCCCAGATCTGATCCAATTCTGGTAACAAACTACCAATAGATCATTGGCTACACCGCTGGACTCAAGTTTAGCCCATGGTTCGACCTCAACCATCGCCTCGCCACTGGTTCAACCTCATCGCCTCGTCCAGCAATTACCGGCCACAATACCGGCAATGGTCTACCGGTGCATTCCCCAACATCCATACCGCTGCAAACATCAGCATTCATCCATTGTTGGACATCGCCACCGCTGGAGTACCTGCACCGCACCACACACCAGCATGCTACTGTTTAGATCAGCACACCATCAATCCCGCATAGCGCCCATGCATCAGCAACCTCACATCGCACTCGCCACTCATACACGCACTAGTGCCATGCCGCTACGCACTCGCCCGTGCCACCCCCAGTACTGATACTTGGTCCAGTACAGCAAAGTCACTCGGCACTCAACTAGGCAAACTGGTCGGCATGCCCATGCTACTTGGTGTGCTTTGCTCGCCCACACTTGCGCACACTCGGTACTGCTCATCTGCTCGGTAGCCTGGTTGATCATGCTTGGTACACAAATTGCACCTCAACCCCGATGTTCCAACCCATCCACCGATCACTCGTACGCCTAGCCCTGATGCTCGATCAGCACCCAGCTAGCGCACCAACTCACGAACCAACTTCATCTTGAGGTTTCCTAACTCGAACCCGACCACACGCTTGGTACCGCATATATCGACCTATGTGCCGCAATCCACTGCCGTAACTTGACACCATGCTATCTCAGTAGTGCTCGGTCACCCAACAGCCTCGTGCACCTTAGTTCGTTACCTGCAATTATAATACGGATTAGCCTCAGTATGTTGTTTCCATCACTTGGATAGCCATTGCTACCCATGGAATCTAGAGCATGTAACGGTTAGCATGCATTCTTGCACATGCACTTGTAAGCAATGGCAGATTCGGGGCGGGCCATGCCCTCATGCTCTTGTTGTTTTAAACAGGTTTGGCCGTAATCCATATGACTCCTGCAACCATTATTTGTCCGCAGAAATGTACAGGTTAGTATACTCAAATCCTGTAAATCCGAATCCAGTCCAAGATGACGAAGATCTTGCGTTCGAGGATTAGGAAAAGACTCCCGTCGGTCCCCCTTGGTAAAATGAAAGCCGGGGAAGACCAAGGAAGAAGAAGCCTGAGCCTGTGGTAGAGGGTAGAAATTTTCATTGCAGTGCGTGTGGTGGCGTCAAACATAATAAAAGGACCTGCAAGGAACTCACCTGTAACCTCCTAGAGAATGTGCAGAACACTGTTCCCCAAGATGTGAATTCATGTGGTGATGTTACCTTGCCTAGTATTTGATTTTCTACTTCATGTATATGGACAAGGGTAATGGTAATGGTTGCCCACGTATTAAGCTGATATATGTTAATAAATCATCATAGGTACTTTTATTTGTTATATTGTCAGCAACTTTCTTCTATTATAATTTTTTTTCCATAAATTCATTATTCATAGGGCTTGTAAGTTTTTCATTCAAAGCTTGGCTTATTTAACTCCAACTTTAGGTTCGGCTTATTTGACTCCAAATTCAAGTAGAGTTCGAATAAACCTAATTTATTTACTAATACTTCTGTGTTATATAATGTACCCTACAATTTTATTTTAAAAAACATAATTTGGCATAATTATACTTATAAAACATTAGTCTTGAGTTAATAAGTATTTTAAGATTTATTTTTATTATAATTACTTGGATAATTAAGATAAAAATGTTAGAAACATGAAATTGTATTAAAATTTTATATTTATATTTATTATTTATTATTTTATTTATCTATATAATTTTTTAATTATAATACCCACTACATTAATTAAAATAAAAGGGGATAGCTCATAAAGATATAACTCCCCTCTTTTATCTTATCATCATGTAACCACTATCAAAATAAATTTCTTTGCTTCTACTTCATCTTTCATTACACATATGTTGTCTGCAGGAGAACATAGCCATTTGCGTTGTTTGGGTGTTTTTCTTCTTAGAATCGAAAATTGCTTGTCTCAGGAGTTTTGTTTTATCAATAAAAAAATCAGCTTGCCTGAAAAATAAAATAAAACAAAATAAAACAAATATGCAAAACAAAATAAAACAAAAAGAGCAGCCCCACTTGTTCATATGCCCTAATTCATCCGTCCCCTCTAGATCGAACTCGCTTGAAAATTCTAAACCAGGCGGCAAGGGCTTATTTTCAATGTTGTTCGAAAACATTCACAATGCTACCAATTCAAGTTCCCCAATTTTTATTTCCCCCAAAAAGACTCAGAATTGTTAGTAGAAAGATTACCAATGGCTTACGCACATGATTTTATAATTGGCAACTTTTAATCACAATCATTCAACTTGGGAACCCCTTTAGTGGATAAATAATCCTTCCAACTCATGACTGGCGTAGCTACAATATAACAGTTTGATGCTTCAAAAGCTTACATCCTTGTTAAAACATGTAGTAGCTTTCCTCTTGCATCAGTCTTTCAAAAAAGTTATTGTTTCCAAAGACCCTTTCAAGAACAAAAAATTGGAATGATCAAGGCAAAACATGTGCAATTCATGGCTAAATTACATCCGCATAAATCTTAACAAAATAATTTCATGTTCTATAAGTCTAAAGTGTGGAAACGCCCTGGCAAAGTAAACAACCGAACTCAAAGCCAATCTTAAGATGAGACCTCAAGAGCAGCTAAAAAAAAAAAAAAGAACACACCATCAACGATATAGATATCACCGCCTCCTCATGCCACGACCCCGGCCACGAAATGCAGCACCACCACGTCCTCGCCCCATTCCACTAGCAGCTGCTTCACCCTGGGCACTTTCAGACTGCACATGGATGTGTATTAGTATAATTTTAAGACATCATTTCTGTCGATGTCATATAGAAGGATCAATAGAATTATATACCCATTAATGGAAATGTGTTTTCAATAAGAGGGTTGCTAGGCTGGGTTGAACCTTCCTGATTAGCATAGATTCACTCCCATCTTGGCTATGATTACATGGATGACCAAGATTAAAACAGCTAACTTTCACTCAAGTTGGCGATGGGTGTGAACCTATGCCAATAAGGAAGGGTCACCCTTTCACTCTCAGCCTACTTTCTGCCTTTCAATAATGATGAGGGCAAAGACAACACACTTTCACCAGTATACAACTCAGAGAAAACATTGCCAGTAAATATAACATTGAAACAAATCAGTACATGATTAAACTCCATCTACATAGGATCCATTTTAAACTAAGTAAAACTTGGGAGCCTTTCTACCATACAAACACTGAAGAGTCAGTGTAATAAGGCTGCCCCTAGGCACATCCCCAGAACTCATTTTTTAGCTGAAATCATCTTTGCTTAAATCTATTAAAACAAATTCAAGTTGCCAATTTTAAAAAGAGTAAAATATAGTGAAATTAAGAAAAGATATGAAGCAGGTTATGCAGTTCAAAAAATGTATCTGGCAATACACATTGCAAACAAGCCATTGACAACCCTAAAAACATTATTCAAACAAACTAATGCACAAGTAAGTCTATGCCAAACAAGAAGTGAATGACAATGAAATGCGTAAAGCCTAACCCAAATAACAGTGACTCCAACATTCAAGTATAAACAGACAACACACGGTCAGAAAACTATATGCTCACTAACGGAAGAGAGCAAAACCTGAAAAGGCACACACACACAATATGAAATGCAAAAAATGTGTTCTGTTTTATCCTCAAACAATGTAGGTCCAACTGTACCTTTGGGTTCTTAATCGTTTCATCCACGCTCAGAATAAGACAAGCTGCTTCAGTAGCAGCATTTATGGCATTTATCTGCAACCCAAAGAATACGATTACCACAAAAAAAAGGATCATAATCCGCATACATAAGGACTTCGAAGACTGGTACTTACCTTCACCACAGCCGGTTCCCAGACAAAATTGGCAAAAGAGTCTGCAATCCCACCAGTGTTAATGTCCACTCCATATGGTTTGCCTTCACCTGTCATCCATTAACTGGCATAGTCAATTCCGAGACATACAAAATCCTTGATAGAGCAGCAAATATGCTAAAAAATTAACAAATACTATGAAAGATGCCCTTCAAAGTTATAAAAAACGCTATAACATTGCAGCAGTGAATCACCATACTAAAAGTTAAGTAATGTTGAACTTTTCGATAACTTAATATGATATTTACTTTGATAATGACCAGTGACTAAAGCAACGCATCAAAATCCATCCATTTAAGATTTCCCAAGAACAGAGACAATTTTGTCCAATTTGGAAGATACATGCAAATAACATACAATATGCCTTACGCTCATTAGAGGCACACGAGTCAAGGCAGTAAAAAATAAAAAAGAGAATATTTGAGCTATATATGCATGTGGATTATGACAAATCATAGTGGAAGATAGGACCCATGTCCTTGACCCAAACAAGTTTAAAAATTGCGGACATCAACAATATGATGATGGCGAAACACACAACACAAAAATAAGCTAACCGGATGGTAGTGCATGTTTCTGCCGAAGCTTGTTGAGTACATCTGTTGCATCAAATCCAGCATTATCACATAGCTGACGCGGAATAATCTGCAGAAGCACAATAAGTTAATTAAACAGAGGACAGCTAAATCACATGCTTAAGATAATGAAAGCTTTCAAATCAACTTCAAATCTCATACATGCATATGTACATGTAGAAGAAGAAGAAGAAAAAGAGAAAAAAACAAAAAAACACAAAAAAATACATGAATTAGTTACAACAGATTAACTAATAAATTTGAAAATCCAAATTCCATGTTCAATATGATTGCATGCTTTACACTTTAAATGAGCATCAAAAAGTTAAATCTTTTCATACACACTACTCACAAGTGTGTAGCACTTACCGTACATTCTCCAATTAGAAATTAAATAACAAGATTAATAATTTTAATAAAAAAAATCATGAATGAACCATGTTGAACAAATATATTGCCCACCTCAAGTGCTTTAGCATAAGCATTTATAAACAATTGTGACTTTCCCTCTATTGTCCTCGAATGCTGTCTCAAAAACCTACTGAGTTCCATCTGTCACATAAATGAGCAACTTAGTGAATATTAGATAAAATGGTACCATCCAACCAACATATAAACATCCTCCAATAATAGCATACATCAATAGCACCGCCACCAGGGACGACCGTAGAATTTTTCAATGCTCTTCGTACAATCATAATAGCATCATGAAGGCTTCGTTCAGCTTCTTCAATAAACTGACATTCACATAACGGAGTCAGAATGGTATCACAGATACAGGATTACAGAGCAAATAAAGGATGACATACGGCAATGCCAGTCAACATAATCAAACTTAAGCACATGTAATTAACAATTATTAATTACCTGATCTGCCCCTCCACGAAGGACAATAGTTGCAGTTTTTCCTGAAGGACAGCCACTAAATATGTTGAACCGCTCATTGCCAACCTGCTTTTCTTCAAAAACTTCACATGATCCAAGAACCTACTTGTATACAATTAAGGCATCAGCATTTCCATACAAAAACTGATAAATAACAATAAACACTAAGCTAAGATGATGAAAGTCAAATTCTTGTAAAACTGGTCACAGAGCAATGTACAAACCCCCGAATAATCCACCCAAAAATTTTCAACCAAAACCATAAAATCATGGGATATCTCACTTTTCCATAAAAAATATTCAAGACAACTACCGTAGCAAAGAAAAAATTAAATGCATAAGCTTAAGATAGTAAAAGGGGGTATACTAAAAACAAAGTATCAAACAAACATCCTTAGATAAGCAACATGAACCCCACAATAAGCATGTTAACCGATAAAGCTGTCTAATCACATTAAGGTCTCAATTCTAATGACCATAAGGCAGTCTCACAAATTATGTCTATCAATACATGAGATATAAGTGTGTAAACTAGACATTCATATTCAGACAAAGTTCTTGCTTCTGCCCAGCCTCCGTCTTCTCTCACTGTACTCTTCTTTTTAGGGTGTCTTGAATTCTCCCTATCAATCTTCCCCAGGGCATTTCTATCTAACAAACATACACTTTCCCTATCTAAGAAACACCAATAAACGAAAAGAAAGACAATATTTGGATAGACATATGCAGATGAAAAGAAACCTAAGAACATTTGCTGCAAGCCAACCAAGAATCCTTCAATTAGGAGATAAAAGTCTCAATCTAAGCCCACTAATGAAAAACAATTTGGTTGAAAATTAACATCCATTTCAAATCTTACATAGTTAAGGTTGCAAAATCCAAAACCTAATCACATCCTATTGTCAGAACATAAAAATAGTTGCAATTCTCATAAATGAATCCAGTGCTATATATATTCTCAAACCAGTATGAATCCAGTGCTATATATATTCTCAAACAAGTATGAAAGTAGCTCCTACTACATTTCGAGCCATTTCAATGGCCCAATATCATATATGAATTCAAACATAAAATATTGTCAATATCATGTGTACATACAAATGTTAGAAGAGGTTGTCATCTGTCCAGACTCCAGACCTCTTATCAAAACCTTCAGATATAAGTTATTTCAGAAGCACAAAAAAATGAGAATTAGAAAAAGAAAAGGAGCAATTAATGAACCAACCTCATCGACAACATTGTTCACAGATGTCTGCACGGTCCCACCAGTCGCAGCAGCCACCCGATGCAAATCCTCTTCAGTGACACGGCCAGCACAGAATATGTCTCGGTCTGCAAAGTACTGATGCAGAAAACATAACAGAACATATTTTAGTAACTTGGTAAAATGGGAAGCCATAACGTTAGGAGGCAGGAACCACCTGTGTCCCTAAGTCACCAATAGCAAGACGTGAAAGCACAATTTTGGCTCCACTACGAACGCATTTGTCCAATTTATCATATATAATATTCCATTCGGCATCAACTATGGACTGGTACTGCAATGGATCCAAAAGCCTGAAGACAGACAATGCCATATTCACTGCACCTTCTTTTGTGGTATAACTTGAAAGCTAACCAACAATAATCATAAAACCCACCTAATTTCTGCATTTTCTTTCTCAGACTTCAATTCTAATTCAATGTTCAGCAATAAAATTTTTGGATGAAGGAATTTCTTTGGTTGCTGCTCGAATCCAGCGTAAGAGAAGGTTTTTTAAAGGCTACACCATTCACCAGAAATGAATCTCGCATGGTACCTCCAGGTACCTTTGGGCATATAAAACATAAAACATAGCATGTCATTCGCGGAAAAGAAAAGAAATTTGCATATGACTAGTGAAGGAATTCAAACTAATAATTGACATTCAAAATTTCAGGAAAACCTAACTTTTTTCAGCATTAAGAATGACTGTTGTTCCTTTCATGGTACTACTTGGTTAAGGAAATAAAACTAAAATATTCAGCCACTGAAGCAAGACAAGTAAAAAGAGAACAAATAAATCAAATGGGTTTAAGTGAGCACATTTAAAGCTCAGAACTGTGCAGTGTTAAAATACTTCATCAAAATCAAGGCTAGAAATTTGCTAATTTTAACCTACATAAACAAATGTAAAAAGTGTGTGTAACAACTGCATCCACTAGGTAAACATGAGTGCATTTACATCTGTTTACACGATCCAAAAAAAGTACAGGCACAAAGAAGGATGACAATAAAAACACTAAGGGGTTGAAAGGAGGATGACACCAAAAAGAAGTAATGCAATTTTAGGACAAAAATAGATCACTGAAAGCTTAAGACTTTCAATTGCCTCGCATGTCTTCAGCATCAATCATGGATGAGCAAACACCAACAAATCTGTACCGCACAACCTCATCAAAGCTAAAGCTACTAGCTCAATTAATCTCTTATTTTACACCAGAATTGGATTCAACAAAACATAAGAGTTTTCATCGACCACTCCACCTTTAAAACGGGGGGAAAAAGTCAAATTATGTTCACTTTATAAAAAATAATTACCTTTTTAATCCCTATTAGGTTTAACCTGTCTTCATTGCCAACAGCAAGTACTGCATCAACAACCATGGATGCAAAGAACTCCTTCTCACCACCAATAAGCTTCGAAGATAAAGTCGTAGCAGCACATTTGGACAACAAGGTTTTCTTCTCTTCAAGGCTCTTTCCTCAATGCTGACAGCAAGCTCTTTAATTTTATCAAGAGCCTACACCAATGTTACCACCATTCTTGAATCAACTTTCAACACACGAAAAGAACTTGGGGAATTTTTTTAAAAGAAGAAAAGGCTCACCAAATAGCTTGCAGTTCGATAACTTCGGATGAGATTTTGTGGGTGAACACCATCCTCGATGAAAGGCTTGGCCTCCTTCAAGAACTCCCCAGCAAGAAGCACTACAGTCGTCGTTCCATCACCAACCTACACAAACCCATGCAAACAAACCACATCAAAAAAGAAAAGAAAAAGCATCTTTCACCACCAAATGGCCAAGAAAAAGCGCACACCTCGGAATCCTGGGACTTGGCGATGTCGACGAGAATATTGGCAGCGGGGTGGACAATATCAAGCAACTTCATGATGGTGGCGCCGTCATTGGAGATGGTGGTGCCACCCTTGTCGTCGTGGATGAGCTTGTCCATGCCCCGGGGCCCGAGGGTAGACCGCACCACATCGGCGACGACGACGCAGGCGTTGATGTTGCTCACTAGCTGCGCCTTCCCCTGCGACGTATCCGTCCCCTCCTTCAACAGTATGATCTGCGGTTGCTGCAACCGCACAGCACCGACCACCACCAACAAAGAAAACAAAAGACCAACCGATCAAAATCGAACGAAAGAAAGATCCAGAACGTGAAAAACAAAACACAGAAACATTTTCGAGGCGGATACAGCACAAGATCGAGTAAGGCGAAATGCTAAAGAAGGGATTTTTTTTGCAGATACCATCATCGTCGCCATTGCTGCGGGGAAGGGAGGGGGAGGAGAGATGGGAGGAAGAAGAGGAGGGGTTAGGGCTTGGAGAGGGGGAGAGGGAGAGGAGAATGGAGAAGAGGGTTTTCTGTTTTGGTTTTCAAAGGGGAGGAGGGAAAGGGCAGGGAGGGAAGAGAATAAGCGTCTACACTCTAGGGCTTCTTACACAATGGATCATCCCTTTCTTTGACTTTTTTCTCCGTCAACCATGTGGACTTGCCTAGGTTTAGGTTTTCGTTAGATTGGATATTTATTCATATTTAAAGTGAATTAAAATTACGGATTTGAACTATTTATATATTTTATATATTTAAAAATATCCAGAACAAGTTGTGATTTTGTATGACATTTGATCCGAAATATTTAATAAGAATATATATTAAATATTAAAAATAATATTTTTTTCTTACATTTTACATTGAAATTCATGTTCGTCAAAAATTGAATTGGACATGGGTTTAATAATTAAGACATATAACATTCTCATTTTAGTTGAATACAACAGGTTTAATATTTAGATTTGGATCATATATAGATATAGATATGTCTATATCCAATCTCCTTCCAAGTCGATCGAACCCTTCTTACATCCAAGTCGAATCGAACCCTTCCGTTGTTTTTTGTTTTTATTTTTAGTTTTTGAATATATTCACAAATCGGTTCCATATCAAACCCATTTATATTTATTCCTAATTAATTTAGATTGTGTACGAGTCGAGATTATTTGAATACAAAACTATTTTGATCCTGGTTTTGGTTAATCTAATATGTATCCAATTTAAATACTTGATATTTTATAAGCAATGTATATTTTAAATATTAAATAAAATTTTTTATTAATTTATTCTCTTGTTTCATAATAAAATTTATATTATTTATTTTTTATCAAATCACATCGATGAAGTTCAAGCATGAATTTGGCTAATTCAAATACTTACTTAGTAAATGAGTCAGACATGATATATGAATCCAGACAGGATATAGAGGTACAGATACCAAATTATCTGATTCATGTCGACATTTGAATCCATCATCCGTCATTGCGTGAATATATTTTATAATAATCAACACATATAAATTCAATGGTTTGTCATATTATGTCTTACAATATATTAAATATGACTTTCTCATAATTACATTTTTAGTGTTTTTTATTTGCACGAAATAGTAATTCTATTAAAAGTCATACCACTTAGTGATCAGGTATGATTGTAGCCCTCCACTTTCGTAAAATGATGCATTTTTTGGTTTTTTATAATTTTTTAAAAAGAATATATTTAAAGCTTTTATTAAAATATACTAAATGTGACATTTCAATAATTGCATCTTTTAGTATTCTTTTTCACAAAACATTACATCTAATTGGTATTTTTTTCTGAAACATTATATCTAGTTGCTCCAAATAGTATTTGTATCAGGAGTGTTGGTAATCATACTACTTGGTGATAAAGGTATGATATTAGTCATATAAGATGTGTTTTCTTATAAAAGGGTATCCTTTTATAAGTGGTTTTATTATGGAAATGATGCATTCTTAATCTTTTAATATTTTTTCAAAAAAGGTTATATTTAAAATGTTGTACTATTTTTTATCAAAAAATATTCCAATAAATTTTATATTTCCCCAAAAATATTTCTATAAATGTTATTTTTTTTCATTATAAGAATCACATTTAAATTTATTACAATATATAAAATGTGACTTGATACATTTTCACGTCCAATTTTTTTGTATATTTTAACATTCGTTTTTTAGCTATTGACATTCATGTTATTATAACATTGAAGTATTTTTTACACTATATAAGATTAATTTTTGAGATATTTTGATAAAAAAATTAAACAACTAATTAGAGTGGGTAATGACAAGATTATTGAAAAAATAGTCAAATTAAATGCACATACTCAATCTAAATATTCTGACAATCTTTTATTATAAAAGTATATGATATGATTGTATTGTTGTAAGAGACAGATATATGATTATTTTAATTTAATTTTTGACTAAATTTTAGAAGTTGTAAGTTGATCTTTCTTAGTAAAGATGCATGAACTCATCTTAGCACAAACCTAGTGAAGGAAAAAATTTCGATGGAGTAAATTATATATAAATTGAGTGTGTGTATATATATATATGTATATATATATATATATATATGTATGTTACGGGTTATAATTTTGATATTTTAAAGAGATTTTATTGAAGTAACATAATAAAGTGGTGAAAAATAGTTTTCCTTTTGCTTTTTATACTATATATGATTTATTATATATTAATGCAAATATTTTTATCATTTTAATGGTGTTAAGTTTTATTTGGATATTTTTTAAACTATTTGATTATATTATATTATTAAAAATATTCAAATAACATTTAAACTTAGCGTGTACTATCACTACCTAGTTTTTATATAATGTTTGAGCTTTGCAAAACCTCAATCAATTTATTAAAAGATTATGCCGCTTTCCGGATACAACATAAAGGTTTTGAGCATAAATTGCCCCCAAGACCTCTTGTCAAAAAAGAAAAGAAAAAGAAAAAAACAGATAGAGTAATTCTAAGAGTAGTTCTAAGAGACATGAATCTATATGTTCCTAGATGAGACAAAAATTTCTGTCATAACAAAAAAATCTATAAAATTGCCAGTTAGCCGAATTTGAAGTCGAATAAAATAAATTTGAGAACAAAATATAAGATACCCACAGTGAGCATGAGTCAACTTACCAGGTACTCTCACTAAACATTTCATTATCAAATTCTCCAGTCCAGGTCATCTTCCTCTTCATCGAAAAACATGCATAAACAGAATCATGCATGCTTTTGAATTATAAATACAACCAAAGCTATGAATTTTTTAAAATTATTGACAATGAAAAACATGCATGGAGAAGCACTCAGAATCCACATTCAAGAACTTCATCCTCAGTTTATAACCAGTAATTTTGTTTGTGAGAATACTTTGTGGTGACATCAATTTTCACATCTGACCTCCTTTAGGGGAAGGAAAATAGTTCCAAGTGTTAAGGGCTTCCTTGAAACACTGCCCGGGACGATAAACAAAATTCCATCAAATTCAAATATTTGGCAAAAACTCCATCAAATTCGTAGTTGGGGTCATTTGTGTGACTCACTGTGCTACACACACTAGGGCAAATCATACATTTTATTTTGGATTTCTCCAAAGACCAGGGATGGATCATTCTGCTGCTGCAGAACCATAGTCCGGAAGGCCTCTGCTGGGCAGATTGAAGTTGGTTTGCTTTGTTAGGAGAACTCTTGTTCCCACTTCATCGTCTGTAGTAATAAGACCACATGCTCTACACAGTGGCTCCAATTCCAATTCCTAGAAGACGTCAGATGATTTTGTAAGCTCCGATAGCAGGATAATCAAGTATAATTAAGTAGACCACATTTCATTTAAGAAAGAACAGTCTATCCCAGGATACATATACATCACCTCCATCGATAACATTTCAGAGATACGGTAAAGTGGATAGGGTTGTAAATTTGTAACCACAGGGGTTTATGTACATGAGAGCCTGTATCCGAACCTTTTTCAAAAGATGGTCAAAGAACAAAATATTACTGTTCAAAGTAAAGAGAACTTATAACTTTGGGTAAAAATACAGAATAGAAGGGCATCAGACCATCAAAATTTTGCCATTTGCATTCAACACCCTTTTGGTATTTATGCATGCCTCGTTTTGATTTTGAAGCATCAATATTCAGATATATAATTCTGGCATTTAAGTTTTATGAATTGCGTACTTGCATGGAGATGGCTTTTCGCCTACTCTTTATGATACTGGGACATCACATTAACAAATAGAAAATTTTCAACTGCAAATGAACCATACAGCATGCACCTTATTTGCCATTAAAACAAACATAGAGAAATAGAATGAGCGTAAAGAGAAAAGAAGTTATATTAGGGAAGAAAAGAAAAAGAAAAGCCAATCGTCAGATTGAATGCACTACCTCGGTGATAACAGGCCCTAACAGGCAGGACTGTAGGAAGGATGCTCCCGTGGTCACAATACGGAGGAACTGCCTATAATTGCCTATTCTGAAGCATCTGTGGACAGAAAATTAGAGTCTAAAATAAAGAAAATAAAATATGGATAGTATTCATACTGAATTTGAACAATTAATACATTCTTTGAGAGAAAGAACACTGTGGCCTATAATACATTCCTTGTGCTATAAAATTTATTTTTATCATTTTTTGGATCTCAGTATATGTTTACTTCAGCTAGTTTCTGTAAATACTTCTAAAAAACTTGAATGCTGCCAATGCTTATGCATAATCAGTCTCAAACCCCGGGAAAAGGAGGTGACCGTTGTTGTCGGGAGGGCATCCACTGATAACTTTGCCGCTTTTAATTGCATGGATTCTTCATTAGGGTCTATGTTCTCAACCATCGTTTAGGATAAAGGAAGATTTTTGAAAAACTTTGACAAAATTTTTTATTCATGTAGGGTTTGACTTTCTTTTAATGGCAAGTGCCTTCCGTTCACTATTTATTTTTCCTGTAAATTTTCCAATGTTTTTTTCGCTTGCTTCTTGCACATTGCCATTCTTACTTCTTCTTACATTGAAATTTTTTAGGAAGACAAAAAATCTGAAAAAACTGGAAAAGGAGAAAGTGATGCAGAAAAAAACGAGGATAAATTAGAAGAGGAAGAGGATGAAATGAGTGATGATGGTGATTATAATAAGGTAATTGATAATGTGTAGTCTTATCATATTATTTCATTTCTATCTGGATAGTAAATATTTCTTCTTCCAAGAAAATGTTCATATCCTTTACATTCTTGTCTCGTACATGATCTGCAGAATGTTGATTTCCATGATGATGAGGACCACCTCTATATAGAAGAAGAAGATGGTATGGTTCCTTTAATGGAATGTGATTGCACTTGTTATTTGTCAGTGGATGAAAAATTCGTAGGTTGTGTTCGCTGCATGATTTTGTATTTCATGTTTGCATCTTTTTAATAAAAAGTTTATACTTGTTTAGTTGCATCATTGCCGACCAAATTATAAATGGAGATAAAGAGAATGATTATATTATGTCAGTCCTCTAAATAACTTAAAATAGTTCTGTTCATTTTGCATGGAATGACTTAATATTCTTTTGTAAGTGATGTAAAGCTGTAAAAGAAATAAAAAAACGAATAGCAAATCCCAGGTTAAATGTTCACTACCTGATGTAACCAATATCATTATATGCTGTGGATTTATCTGTTGATATAAAGAAGATAATATGTTAGCTTTCAATTTTCAAATTTTTTATCCTATCCTCAAATTAATGATCCCCTTCATTTTTTTAATGATTTTTTAATGATTTCTTCATTTTCAATTTTCCTTCACTTCACACTTCCATTGTCTCACATTGCATATGGGCTCCGGATGTTCGCGCAAGCATGTAACTCTAGTTGCAGTAATCTCAGGATCTTAACCTAAAATTACTCAATTAATAGGCCTAAATTATTTATTTAAAAGAAGTTAATTAAATTAAAGATCTATAGGTCATTCCTACTTATAAATAGGATTTTATCCTAGTAATTATTAGACCTGAAACTAAGTTCAGGGATCTTATAATCCACTCACCTTAAGAATACCCGTTGCTAGCCCTAGTTTACGACTTTTTTTGCCCATGACTAGCAACCTAGCTAATATCTTTAGTCTCAGCCCACTATCTAACACCAAACCAGGTTATTTTAATATGATTTATAATAACCTAACCTAAAGTGTAATATAATTAGCTAAGTTATCTTTTTAAAAGTTGTTAACTAAATTAAAGATCTATAGTTTATTCTCACTTGTAAACATGATCTTATCCTAATAAATATTAGATGTGAAACTAAATTAAGAGATCTCACCATCTATAATTAACCTTTTACATATTAATTTTAAGTTTCTTTGCCGCTGTTACTTACCACCACTGATTCCTTGGCAGGGAAACGAAAACTTCAATATATGCAATTTCCTCAATGGATTCTTCTAAACGCGGTATATGGTTAGAACAAAGGGAACTTTTCTTTTGCATTTTACGGAAGATTGCATGTCTTTGCATTTCGATTTCGATTTCAGTCTTGTTGACTTGGAACAAGTTTCCAGTAACAAAAACTGCGTAAATGAAGAATCGGTGGGTAGGTACAATTAGGATGGCGACACTTCGGCGGCATCGGAGTCGGGTCAATGCTGTACTCTGTATATATATATATATATATATTTATTTCTTAATGTTCTGAGATGATGTGTATATTGAGAAACAAAAATTTTACAGTATGACATGCGAACAAGTCCCATAACTAATGTATGAAAGATGAATTAAACCATCTATCTTATCATCAATTGTTAATGATATTGTGTGTGGTAGCAGGTCACGTCATGACTTCATTGTTTCTCGGCAAAGGCATGAAAGCTATTTAAAGATGAATCATACACGGCACACGGCACATGAGAAACGGATGGGCTTGTCTGAGCATATCTCGTGGCGTTGAATGCTCGATCGAGTTTTATATGGTTCGATTCTCGATTCGGCTAGTGATTTGATATGTTTTCAACGTGGATGTGGCTCTGAAATTAATTTTACGGAATTAGAAGCTCGGGTAACTTTAATTTAGCTCAATGTTTGATGCAATTTGATTACTTACCTGCAGCGTTGTTATGATAATCGATTTAAATTAATCCACTTCAACCGGGTCAATTTGACCCATTACAAGATTGAATGGTTGAACGAGTCTTTGAATCGCCTGATTTAAATTGAATTAATTAGACTTATCGATGGTTCGTCAATCAGCACTGTGTCATAAGCTTTCTATATTTTATTATTTGATGATTACTTGATTGATAAGAATATGATATATAAGTAAAATAAAATAAAATTTAACTCATAATCTTTGTATTATTTAACTTTTTATTCCATCTGTTTATATTTAGCACTTTGAAATTTCTAAAACTTGCTCAAGGAAATTTTATTGTAGAATGAAACATAATTTGACAAAAGGATAAACCAAAATATTATTTTTGTCCTAATTTCATAATCCCTAATAATCTAATTTTTATACAAACATGCACTATAAAGAACGTAACAATCAAAATTTTTAATAAATTTGTATAACAAATTGAATTCAATTTTTAAGGTTTTAAGAAATTTAAATCAATTTCTGATTCTAATTTTTACAGTTATCAGAATCAACTTCAGTTCTTTAGGGTTCTTGTTCTTATTTTTTAAAAAAATTAAAAACAATTCCTCTAATTGCATAAAAGCTATATCTTAAAAGGGCCGGCTAAGATCAACCAAACAAAGCACATGTGAAACAAGAATATTTATAAAGACCACTTCCACCAAGAATTGGGCTCACAAGTTGTCACATTTCAACGGCAGGTGCCCACCAGTTTTCAGGGAAAACAAGGAACATGGCATCCACTAATCGTCTTTTAAGATTGGTTGGTTAGGCACAAATCACAAAGTTTGACTGCAATGGGAAGCCAGTTGTGGCATAAACTAAAGGGTATCCAAGAGTTGGGTACAAGATTAATTGTTTGGTAAAATGATAATCAAACTCCTGCCTACAAGTTTGTTCTGATTAACTATTGGATATTCCCTGCATAGATTATGCTGTTGCATCATCACTTGACGAAGTTTTTTCATACTCTAACTCGATTTCTTTTGGGGCAACTGCACTGCGGGAAAAGTAGAGGACAAAAGTTTTTAATTTGGGTATAAAAATTCATGAGCTGTTTGTTATATAGAAAAGAATTCTTCACAATTTTAATCAATTTAAAAAATAAAATAAAATCTAGGGCATCTAAGCCAAAAATAGACTATCATAATTTTTTCAGATATTAAAGTTTAATACCTAATTATAAATTAGTAAATTAGGAAAATTAAAATTTGTTTGTGGATAAATCAATCTTCGTAAATTTTATCAATGATCACATTTTATAATGGGAAGATGAAAAATTTTAAATGTTAAAATTTTTTTCTCATTAGATGGTTCAAACCTTGAGTCTTGACTTTATGTGAGGAGGAAAAAAACCCAATGTTTTTTCAAAAAACTTACTTATAGAGAAGGATCAGCTCTTTTATCACTAAAATCACTCATAACCCATTTTAAATAACTAAAATTATTTTCAAAATTAAGTCTTAAAAACATTATCCTGGATACATTAAGAAGACGAAAGCGATCTTAACCTTACAAAACAAAGGCAATTATTATTATAATAAGTAGATAATTTAATTTTATATTTTATTAAGGATCAAGCTTAATAACATGTAAACCTAAGCATCTATATATATTACTAGCTGTATTAAAAATCAAGACATGTAATTAAATTATTTATTTATTATAATAATCGACTTAATAATTTGATATTTAAAAAAATCTTAGAAATATAAGATAGTAAAAAAATGAAAGGGTGGTTGGTAACTTTGTAGATGGGAGTGAATAAAACACATGATGGGGACATGGTGCAGTTTACTGCCTAGTAGTTGCCACCTCTTTGGTAGGAAGCAGCTGCTGCTTTTCCAAAGACCAAACACAATAATGACTTCTTCTTCCCACTTCCAACCTGTCTTCTTCTGTCACCACCTGGGTCTCTTTTCCTATGCTCTCTCTTCATCCAGCTCTTCCGGACGTCAGGTTTGCCTTTTGATTCTTCTTCTTTGATCTGCTGTTGTGGCATGTATGTACCTTCTTCTCGCTGAAATTTGTGAGGCATGAATTGCTAATGGGATTCAAAGTTGAGGGTAGGTTCAGAAAGTTTAGCTTGTAAGACATTTTGGTGGCTGGTGCATTTGTGAAGTTGTATTTTTTATTTTTTATTTGCTTTTTTGTTTTAAGAATTATTTGGGAAAACTATGATGAGGGAAATAGAGCTAGATTTGGTTAATTGGTGGTACATGCTATCAGCTTAATTTTGAATATTCTTTTAAAGTTTTTCTTCATTTCATTGGATTAGTTTTGAATGGTTGCTTTACAAGATAAGGTATTGGGATCTTGATTTCTTTCTTCTTCCTGCATGTTCACGTATTATTGCTGGTCGAAGTTGAAAAGAGTTGGGATAAGTTTTAGTTGTTAAAGCCCTCTATCATTTCTTGGGTTTCCTTTCTGATAGGTTTCCAATTTGTTTTAAAAAATAATTGGTGTCAGGACTTCGGATCTGTAGCCTTCCTACATGAATGGTTGACTTTATTGGGAAATCTTATGGGACCTGAATCATCTCTGTTTTCTGGAAGTTTCAATTTTTACTTTAGTTCTTCTCTGCTAATTATCTCTTAGATGACTTGCTTTTTAGTGAAATTATATTATGGTCTTGCTCTGTGTTTGACATGGTTTTATAAAGTCAACATGCCAGTTTTTTCTGAACTATTGCATAAAGTTTGAGCTTTCTTCCTGGTTATATTTTGGATAATTTCTGAGGGTTTATGTAATTTTCTGATTATGTTTTTGTTAGGTGTGAGTTTTAATGCTAGACGTTAATAAGAGCGAAGCAGAAGAGATCAATATACTTCCGGAATTGCAGTGCAGGGCCTGAATTAATTTTGACTTGAATTGGAGCCTAGATCATGTCGACTCATGGCAACACTCATTGGTGTTACAGCTGCAGGATGTCTGTTCGCCTGCGAGGCAGTGATACTTTGTGCCCATACTGTAATAGTGGATTTGTTCAAGAACTACAAGAAATGAATACAGCTAGTCCATTTGGTTTCTTGGGCTTCAGCTTCGCCGAAGAGCGAGAACCCAGAATTAGATTGATGGAAGCTTTTCTGAGCTTATGAGACAAAGAATGAGGGGGAGCAATGGGGAACATGAAATTAGAGCGAGACCTAGCAGAGTTCCTGAACATGGTCAGCACTTAGGATCTGGTCCTTGCCCTTGGTTGATATTTCATGGTCAGGTTCCTAACAGGATGTCTGAAGCTGGGGGATTGAGTTTCTCTTCAATGGAAGCAATGGTGTTGGGTTGAGGAGAGCTAATATCAGTGATTACTTTGTGGGTCCTGGTCTTGATGAGCTTATTGAGGAGCTCACCCGAAACGATCACCGAGGACCTCCGCCGGCTTCAAGGTCATCAATTGAAGCTATGCCTACCATAAAGATCAACCAAAGGCATCTAGGTGGTGATTCGCATTGTGCAGTATGCAAGGAAAAGTTTGAGTTGGGCGTTGAAGCAAGAGAAATGCCTTGTAAACATATATACCACTCAGAGTGTATTGTTCCATGGTTGATTCAGCATAACTCGTGTCCAGTTTGCCGACATGAATTACCACCCAACAGATCGAGTACTTCTCGCAGTAGAACAATTTATCAAAGTGATTCAAGTAATGAGAGTGGATCTAGCGTGTCAAGCGGGAGTGACATAAATCAAGAACAACCAGGTGGCGAAAACCGACGAAGGAGATCAAGAAGGGGTCTTTTATCTTTCCTGTGGCCTTTTAGGTCGTCAAGCTCCTCAAGGCAATCACCACCATCCACTCCTGCAGAACCTCGCTACTCGGGTTATTCAGAGTGGCCATTGGATTAGTAAGGACATGATGATACGCTTATATATCTGCTTGTTTGCTCTGCAATTGTCTGTTGAACATGAATATGCGGTCACATATAAATCCTGGCAAGCTGGTAGGTGGATTAAGGCCGCCGGATATTAATGTCCGCTGGCGACATCAGTTTGTGTTTAAGAGGTAAACAGTAGCCTTCTCCTGTACCTATTTCGTCATGTCAATTACACTGTTAATATTTGTATTGTTTTTTCAATAGACCATTCGTGAGTGTTTAATTTTTTTCTCTGCCTATTGAAAACTATTTCTTTACTTTCTAAAACATGGATCTTTCAACGTGTCAAGTGAACTTATCCCATTCTTGAAACCCTACTAGATTATTATATGTTCTATAGTTACAAAAATTGGAATCGATTTACGAAGGAGTCACTGAATCGGATTGAATTGATCTAAATCGGTTAAAAATCAGTTTAGTTAAATCGGTCGTATACAAAAATTTTAATTTAGTTAAAATCGATAAGTTATTAGTTATAAAATATATCATTTTGATATTATGGTATGTATTATCTTTTATGATATTTTTTCATATTTTTTTGAATTTTTTGAATTATTTATAGTTAGTTATTATTTTTAACTCGAGTCAGATTCGAGTGAAGTTTTAATTACGAGAATGCCACGATTATTTTTTTATTTCTTTCCCATGTTCTCTCCTACACCTGCGGCCCTCCTTCCGCTGCCGTCGCCGTCGCTGGCGCCGCCGCACCACCCCCTGCCAGCCCGGCCCTATCCCTCCCCACCGCCCCACCCTGCCTCCCCCTGTCGGCCTTGCCCCGCCCCCTGTGCTCCCCACCCTGCCCCGCATCACCACCCCCTTTCGCGCTGGCCTGGTCATCCACCATGCACGTCCCGGTTGATCCACTACGCCGGCCTGATCATCCACCGTCGCCCCGTACCGCCACCCACTTACGCCCCTCCAGATCCTCTCCCCCAGCCCTTACCTAGCCCTCCTATCGCCCAGTCGACGCCCTTGCCGCTTCGCTGATTGCTATCGCCGACCCGTCCTCCCCCCACCCCATCTATCACCACCGTTCGGAATCAGCCGATTAACTGAACCGATTCGCATAAAGACCGATTTAGCTGATTTTTGAATCGAAAACTTTCCAATCCAATTTAAATCGGCCAATTCTGAATAGAAATCGACTGATTTTTGCAACTCAGATATGTTCTATAATGTTAATTTAAATTAATTTGAGCACAATTTTTTTTTAAAGACGCAACTGCTCAGAACCAAAGAGAATAAACCTAGAAACAATTATTCTCCGATTATAATTGGGTAGGTATTAGATTATATGTGTTTGTTATAGCTCAAAGTGCTAAGATTCAAGAATTTAGTAAATAATTTTTTTAATTAAAATGAAATATTCCTTCTTCATTATTTATGTATACATTTATAATTAAATAAGTGCAACATAATAGATTAGTAGGCACAAACAATACGTGCAATGGAGGCTGAGAATGGAACCACATGGACTAGTCCAAGAGTTGGTCTATCTTGGGTTAGTGAGGTGTTAATCTAGATTTAATCATTAAACACATCATGAAGAAGACTAATAATTGGTCAAGTCTTATGCCTTGGAGTTTATATTATGGGAATTTGAAAAATGTTAATGCCTAAAACTTTGGGTAAAGGAGGGATTAATTGATTCAAGCTTAGTTAACCCAGAAAAACTTAGGATTAATACAAGTACTATTAATTCTTTTAACTATTATTGTGTCCGCACCGGTGCATCCCCAAGATGTTTTGTTGTAATTCTTTGGATTAAAAAGAGTTCAATTATTTAATTCTAGGTCGAGAGGATAGACCTTGGATAATTCAGCTATCCTCTTGAGGGTACGCACTTGTAGCAATATTTGTTAGCTTATGTGGGGTGGTTGCCTTTTTTAAGTAAGAAGCTTAACATAAGTTCGTATTAATTAAAAGGTATTGAGTATCTTTAATTAATTTTTATTTATTTACTTATTATTTAATTAAGTGTTTGGAAGTATATTAAGGTGAAATTTATTTGGCTGACCGATTCGGACATATGATTGTTTAGAGGATAGTCAAAAAGAGCATTGTATATTTGTAATTGTTATGACATTTTGTTGGTAATTTGTTAACGATATTTTGTATTTATTTTATGGTTATTATTTTATTTGAGAACTATTTATAGTCCATACAAGAAACTGTATGTAACAATTTGTAGCTCAATAATAATACAATTTACTACTGGATTATTTCAGATTGTTTGTTTAATTTTGCTGTCTTTCCTTATGAGAGTTTTTTTGTCTAATTTCTGCATTATGTAGACTTGTTGATTTCGTTCTTGTCATACATCTCTCTCATCCACATGATTGTAGTTGTTATTGCTCGTGGAATTTAAACCAACAATTAGTTGTATGCAAAACCAGGTAAAATATCAGTGGAGTAATTTGTTTGTATTTTTTATCCACCCTTAGGAAATTAAGCTATATTTGGGTATTGGGTTGTATGTGTCCCCGTTGATAAGAGTGGGTACGGGCAGCATTAGAGACAATTATAGTTGTAACGGAAGGGAATCATTGAATCGGATTAGTTCATAAAAATAAGATAAAATTAATTTATTTGAATTGGTCAAAAATTAATAATTATTAATTATAATATATATCATTTTAATATTACGGTATATATTATATTTTATAATATTTTGTATATTTTTAAAAAATTTATTATTTAAAATTAATTATTATTTTTTACTCGAATTAGAATCAAATTAATTTTTAATTACGAGAATGTCACCAACTATTTTTTTCCCTCCACTTCTCTCACCCGATCCACCCCACCCCCACCCCCCGCTGACAGCCCCACCCCCGCTTAGTTAGCCGCACTGTCCCCCCCCCCCCACACCGTCGCCGCCCCTTGTTGCCCACCCTGTCATTCCCCTCACCGTCACCGCCCACCCACGTCATCTATTTTTACAACGATGGAGAGCTAAGTCTCCTACACATCCCCTTTTTCTATATTATCTGCCATCATATGATTCCTAACGGTAATAGATGGAAACCGTCCCTAATAAAAGGGAGAGACTATTTATTGGACATTGTGAATATATAAAGAAGCTCATACGCCTAGGATAAGGTTGTGATAGCCGGTAAATAGCCATTTTTTCTAAGGACGGTTATTATGGAGTGTCATTTCAGAGAAGAGTGCGATTGAAGTAGCTATTCAAATGAAGCCTATTAGGAGTGCCCGTCAGATAGCAATTTGACCACTACAGTTTATACAGAATCAACTCGGAAAAATGTTTTACAAAGTTCAAATAAAATAGGTACTAAAAAAAATTGCATGACACAAGTAAAGATGAATTAAGGAATAAGTGTAAAACCAAATTTAAGTATTTGGACCAAACATCAAACAATAGAATTCTAATTTCATGAAAAATAGAATGACACAATAAGGGATCAATTCATATTTTCAACAACAATATCCGAACAATTTATTAAATGTATCTCCTTAATTATACATCCTCCATGAAAGATTGAGCAAGACACTCACTCATGTAGTCTCCAAAGAAACTAAACCACCTCTAAATATAAGACATAATCAGAAGCTATTCGAATACCTACACAAACCTAGTAGTCTGAGTTAAAATACCCTACTAATTCCAATTAAGAAATTTGATTTGTTAAAAAATTAAGTCCTCATCAAATGCATCATACCTTGTTTAACACTTGATTCTAGAGTCCCAAATATTGCTTGTTTTCCTCCATGTGGGTAAAAATCGATTATTCAAGTAAATTATTTCCCTTATAGTTTGCCGGGTTTTGCATTGCAACTCATTTCCGGTAATGTCTATTATACTAATATATATTTGTATTGTTTCTTCGACAAATATGCTAGTTGAAGTCATTTGGACGGGTGAATTTAAACATCTTGAAATGAGGTAAGCTATTTTCGACCTTGCATTTTGGTGGGATATCCGTTTTTGAAAGGAAGCATGAGTGGAATTTCAGAAAGCTCCTTTAATTACTATTTGTAACTTCTGATCTCACTATTTATTCATCAAAATAGCATCAAATGAAGGTTTGAATTATGATATGACGAGTAGCAAAATTTCACATTGAGCAACTGCACACATTAACATACTAGCAATAGATTTTCGTCCTAAATCCACGACAAGGATTTTGATATTTCACTGTAGCCACTTGCATCAGAAGCTATGTAAAGATCAAGTGATGAATTTCATATGATTGTGTTCATGAAACTTATTTCTACTCCTGATAAGTGTTATGGTTCATCGAAGTTTCATTCCCCATTCAATTAGCACACTAGACTAACAAAAGTAGGAAAATTACCCGTTGATGCTTGCAGGCACAACAGTGTTGAATTTCATATGCTGGTGGTGTCTCCAGAAATGAGCTCAGGCTAAGAAGTATACCAAAAGTCAATTCTACGTTTCTTTAATCATTTAAAAAGGCCGTGCAGCTTCTTCCATCATCTTCTTGACACTAGTTAGCTTCTCTATCTCTTTGAGTGCCTGCAAATATCAGAAAAGGCCCAAAAGGTTCATGAGAAAATCACAACGAGGTCTACATATTAAGGTTTCTTCACTTGAATATTGATGTGCTCCGTCTAGGTACCTCCAAAGCCATGGTTTCTGGGGTCACCACCTCTAGTTCATCTAGACCTAAATGAGCAGCTACTTCTACCATGTTTAAGACAATATGTTAAAGGTCAATACCACAATCGAATTGTTAAAACTCAGGAAATATAGCAGGCCAAACTCATACTTTGGACAGAAATTATAGCATCTGCAGTTTCATACCCATCTTGCTGATCTTGATATACTTCAACCAGCTTATTTAACACCTACAAAATGACGATGGTAGATCACTTTTGCATATAATTGCTGATTAATCTGTACTTAGAGCTTCAGTGGTAATCGAAGAGCAATTAGACCTCAGAAAGAAGTATCAGAAGCAGATATTTCACGTGAGAACAGATGCTGCCCAGGAAATTCCATTGCATCTTTGGCTATGATGTTCAAGGGAACGTCCACCCAAACTGAAATTCCATGTCTCAAGAAGGCCCTAGATGGTGGGTGAGCAATGAATTTTAAAAAGATCATGACTCAAGTAGGTTCATGTAGATTGTAGCATATTATATAACAAGAAGGGCATATAAAAATTACTACAAATTTTTGAGCTCTTAACAGCTCCATCTCCGGTGCAAACCACAAGCCGTCCCATGGATGACAATTGCTTTAGCACTTCAGTCTGCCATCAGATTGATCATCCTAATGAACACTTGCAACTAAGAGAACTATTTACACCTAAGAAGTATAAAATAAGCAAGGTAGAGAGCAGTCATCTCCTCACTTCGGCATTTTGGAATCCTTCATCTCTCTGTGTGTAGGATTTAGCAGCAGACTCACCTCAGCAGCTTGAATAACTAAACTATCACTGTGCATAAAATTAACGATTCTCAATCTTCATTTGTCTAAGAAATGCTAATTCTCAACCAGCTCAATCCAGCAAGAAATTTAGAGGAGAAAACCATTCCACTTCAATTACGAACAACACTGCATAATACTACATATACTTCACTCTACGATTAGTTCATAATCATCTAAATAGCCTAGCCCAACACTTAATCACACTCCCCTCAAACAGCATGAGAAACTAAACTATCATTGTTGTACACATAATGTGAACATAAATTATACTTCTAATCATCCAGGAAGTGCTAATTCTTAAACAGCTCAATCAAATGGAAATTGGAGGAGATGAACACCTCTTGTCAACTATAAATAACCACAAAGACGAGTACAGATGACCCATCAATGCTTAAATCATGCAAAACCAATAAGCTTACACAAGACTTCAACCAAAAATGTCTAATTTGACATGCCTGTCAAAGTAGTAATATCTCAAAGCATCAGCTAAAACCTTCCCCAGGTTTGTCTTCATGGCGCATTGCATTCCTGGTATGCAACTACAATCAAAACCACAAGTAGAAAGTAATACAACAACGAATTCATAGCTCAAACTATAAAGCATTACCAATAAGAAAAATCGAAGTCCCCTTGAGCTCCTGAGCAATATCCACGGCCTTGTTCTGCAATATTAACGCAAGAAACAAAAATCAGAAGCCATTGATACAACAAGCTGAGAAAGAAACCATATCACCTTCACAACTAGAGCTGCATCGAGGTCAGCAAGAGAAGCCTTAATACATGGTTGACGGCGCATCAAGCTCCAACCTTTGGTCCAGGACCTGCTCGGCCAGGTCGAAGTACGATTCGCAAAAGATCTGACCTTCTCAACCCGGGCGGCGGTCGGCAGGGATGCGGAGGCGGCCAGCGACGGCGGCAGTCCAGTGTTGGGTAAGGGAGGGCGGAAGATGAGTCGGTGGGGATGAACATGGGCGGAGAGGGTGGCGGCGCGGCGGCGACGGCTACCGGAGTTGTGACCATGGTGGCCGGTGGGGGAGAAGATAAGAGAGTGGAACGTTAGAACCTTAAGAGTTCAAGAGGACTAATATAGCTTTTTATAAGTGTGTTTTAACTACCTCCCATTAAAGATTAAAAATAGGAGATTTAACAGTATAACAAAAAATCATAATTAAAAATTAAATTATCATAGTTTATGATTTTATTTAATTAAATTTATCTTTAAAATCAATCATAATATATATTTAAAATATTATATTATCATACTCGGATCTTAATTATTTAATAAGAGTAAATTCATAAAATTAAAATTCATGCATAATAAAAATAGTACATGTTTGAAACGAAATAGAGTTTGAGCCAAATTTAAACCCTTTCAAATTATATTTATTTATATTTTTTATATAATTTACGAAAAAATAATTTCGAAGCATTGAGTAGCTCAATCTGTATAAATTGAAAAGTTGTACCTGTATAAACTTTCATATTATCGAAATCACCGTCATCACCTAATTATTTATTAAACTTTTTATATTTTAACATAAAAGAGTATACTAAATCATTTAGAAATATTATACTCAATATATAAATTAAATTTTGAGTTGCCTCGAGTTGAACAAGTGTAATAATAATCTCTTTATTCTAACTCAAGTTAAACTTCTTGAGCATCATATACATCTTAATTTGATCGGAACTCTCGTAGCTGTTAGCAGCATGCATGACAAGTTAGACAAATTATTCCATATAATTTGCGAGAGGAAAGAAAAAATGTGAAAAAAATTACATTTTGCTCATTCTTTATCTCGTTTAGTTTATATGAAAATATGAAAAAAAAGAAAACTTATTTTTTATAAGATGAATATAACATGAATATAAAAAGAAAGCATATTAAACCAAATAATCTAAAACCAAGTGAATAATGATGATGTCAATAACAAACGGAAAGTATACCTACTTATTACCGATTAATAAAAGTTTGGTCTCGATGTAGTTATGTTAATTGCACTAAATTTGTAAATTCTACACTAGGGTTCACAATTAAGTCCCAACTCCATAACCTCCATAGCCTATACAGCTTGAAAGTTGCTACGAAGTTTTCTCTCTACTTTCTCCAATGAGCTTCCACCTTGATAAGTTCCACATCGATATATGGTTATGGCCTATAACCTGGTTCTGTAAATGCAGATATATAACCGGCTTTTTAACGGCCATTCCTATCTTGATATATATAATTCCACACACCAAAAAAAAAAAAGAATCTCCGATGGGTATTCTAGCTACTCTACCCATATATTAAAATGGCAAATCAAACTATGATAACTGAGACCTGCAAGATCTGTTCAAATGAAAAACAAAAAACAAGCATGACTTCATTCAATTGGCCTCCTAATCCCAGAATAAAAAGCCTCAATAATAAGTGGATGTAAATCCAAACTAAACACCTCAGCATCCAGCTTCTCAATATGTTGCCAAATCTGCCAAAAACCATAAAATGAAGTGGTTCACAGCAGCTTTACTAGCCCATAACAATGCAATTCTACTTTAACAAATTAAAAGTTTGCACCAAGATCACCAAAGAAAAAAGTAATCAAGATACCGTACCTCTGCTGCGTACTGTCTGGAAAAAGCTTTCATGTAGCCTAATGTCACCCGACACAATTCCTCTTCCTCTCCTATAGTATAGATATTTTGACTGGCTTGGCCATTAGCCTGACTGCTAAATAGGTGTAACGTTAGATGCGAGACATTAAGATATGGCGCGAGTACAAGAGTAGTCACATGCTAGAACATACCTAATATCTGATTTTTGGCTCTCATTATCCACGTCCATTGCAGAAGGGGCTTCTTCTCCCACTGCCTCGGTATTATGAGGTCGAGAGCCGCCATCAGGTGAGACACGAGGCAGTCGTTCCATCAGAACATTAACACAACTCTTATACAGACATATGAAGAGAGCCTATAAGAAAGATATGAATATCAGCTGACAGTTAAGCTGTACAGCTTGGCTGTTAGATCCAATCACATTGAAGAAAGTTGTCATGTACATACAAAAAAGACAATTGAGAAATTTTACATGTGCATGGTGCTTGCATGTTACCACCATGTTAGGTCTTGCGGCCTTATTAACTGTAAGGCCTTACAGCAGATTTCAACTCCAAAACAAATCAGTGAAAGTGTATATCATATAACAAATTTAACTTGTTCTACTATCCTTCTCATTATTCCAAACAAGGCACATGCACGAGTTTCCTGTTGTTTTTTGTCATACACATCTTATACTGGTGCAGACAATTTTTTTTTCTAAGGTTCCTTGGTGCCTTTTCTCCTAAAGCTCAAGTTTAAAACAGCACAAACAACGAATACACGAGTATGACAAGACAAGACAAGACAAGCAGACCCTTTCCTAAAATTAATAGCTGCATGTTATACTATTTGTTCATCTTGGAAATTTTTGAGACCTAAACAAAGGTGTTCTATGTATCTTCTGCAATAAAAATCAGACAGCCAAGTCTTCATACTCTGACCTCAGATATTTGGATAAGTGGATGAAAAAGAACAAAGAGACAATGGAGAAAGCCTACGCTCTAGTGAGATAAAGCCAACAAAACGAATAATACTAATGCCACGAAATAAATTTTCAAAGTGTTTCTAGAAATCTGCGGGGAAGTCATGGCTAACAAACAGATCATAGCACCACCACAAATCAATATTCAAAATAATCAAGGATACATTCTATTACCAGCTTCTATGCTCATGTTTAGTTAAGGCGTAATGATTCAATATAGTTCATTCCTCTTCCTTTATGAAAAAACAGAGAGTAACCATCTAAATGCATGTAGTCCTTATATCAATTTGAAGCATCAATAGCATTAATGAGAATTAACAATTAGCATATTTATATCATCCACCCACTTCACCTATATGGGATGTCAATAATTATCCACAAACAAGACAACAGAAACTATCAGGAAGTTCTTAATTAACCTCATTTTCTTCAGTTGCTCGATTAAGAAGTGCAGATTTCGCATCCAAGGATTCACGTAAAGACAGCTCCTCCTCTTTGGCTTTGTCGTAGTAAGATTTCAGCCGCTTGATCCTCCCAGGGTGTCCTCCTTGTACAGGCTCTCCGTTAATAAGCTCAAGCTTTGATTCAGCAGCTTCCAAGTCTTCCTTCGCTTCCGTCACAGATTTCTCAGCAGCAAATATACTTGTGTTCAAAGACAAAATTTCTTTCCTTAGATCACAGAGGCGATTGTAAGTCTTGCCAACAGCATTTCTCAAAATCTGGTCCATAAAAAATACAAGAGAACACAACAGTGCATGTATCAATATTCAGACTTTATGATACACATGCTTATAAAGCTATGTGTAAAAACACAAAAGCTGATACACTAACCTCCCATACTCGGTCAGATAAGTGCAACTGCACGACATTAGATGGCATAAAACACCATCTAACAATTGCCATGTTGGACACTAATCGATAACCCATCATTCTATCAATTGTGATTGCTGCCATCTGAGCATTATTTTTCCAACACAAGCTAACCTCTTCAATCAGTTGAACTTGCTTATCCTGATCTGAGCACATCTTAGAAATGACTTGACCATACCTCTCCAAAACAGTAATAAGGTGAGTAAAGCTCTTCGATCCAATGGCCAAAAATGTCTGAACAACCACTTCTAGTCCAATTTTTTGGCCATGAACAGGTATTACGTTCTCCTCCACCCATATGATCATCTCCCGAACAGTTTTTCTTCCTTTCACCATTCCAGTAAGCTCCAAGGAAATGGATTGTTCTGTGTCTTCCTTTCCCTCAGCACTATTACGATTGAATCCTCCCTTGGGCGGCAGCAAGTCTTCTAAAGCAGTTGCATTCTCAATGCTCTATACATAAACAACAACAATATGAGCCTTAAGCTTTACCAAAATCATTCTTACATAAATGAGAAACAGTAGTTTATTAATTTCCTCCAGAGACTGAATGGGTAAGGACTTTTTGGAATCATTATCCATGTTTGCCACAAGATCATTTCAACAAACTGAAAGAAAGCATAAAAATTCTCATTAAATACTAATATTCACCAAGTCCTACAATCAGCTACACCTTAGCGACTCACATCATCTAGGTCCTGCAACTGCGGGATCAAGTAGGCCCTACTATGTGGTACCCATTAAAATAGGTATATAGGACCCTTGAAGCATCAACTCTATATACCATGCACAAGCTTTCCATCTTTATCATTGTATAAAAAAAAGTGAAAGGATTTGGTAAACCTTAAACATATTTGGCTCAAATTTTTTATTCTCCAAATAAATGGCCATGTTGCCGAGACCCATATTTGCAAATGACCACCTTTTGCTCTTTTAAAATCTCTACTAATGAATAACTTGCTTTTTGCTTTCAAGTATTGTTTCAAATTCTAATAGAAATAATTTGCTTTAAAACTCAAATTATATTATTAGCAAGCACGTTCATATGCTAGATCAGATATCGGAAGAATGATAGAAAATGTTGGAACTAGGGAATTACAAAATCTGACTCTAGGATCAAACCTCCTCAAAATTGCAAACTCAATGAACACCACCTTACCAATGAAGGCTATGATGAGATTAAACTGTAAATTCATCCTATTACAAAAACAAAATTTCTATGCAGTGAAACTGGAAGGAGCAATTAAATGGTACATGTTTCCAAAACAAGACAATCCTTAAAACTGCTTTAAAAAAAAGAAAAAAAGAGCAGATAATGCAAATAAACTTTTTCTTAAAAAAAAGAAGAGAAAGGTGCAAAACTGCACAGGACATGAGATTCTCCCTCTCCCTCCTTCCCTCTCTCATAAATTTATACTCCATCCTTTTTCTTAATAATAATTTTCTTTTGCAGTTTGAAATAAATCAAGGGGGAAAAAGGAAATACAAGGGAGAAAAGTTTGAGGTTACATTGGTCCAATTATTTTCGAAGGTATATTTTTCAACAATTAGAGATGTGCTACAGTAAGCTGCTTTTATCAGAGATGTGCTACACATAAGCTACTTCTGTTAAAGATGTGCTAGAGTAAGCTGCTTTTACCACAGCTCCACCATTGGGTGAACTTTGGGATTCTCATCTCATATTCTGAGGTCCATCTAAGGGTGGAGAGCGTGTATCAGTTGCTTGAGCCAAGTGCGGCTGGTTTGGCCATGGGGCGGCCAGATCTGGCTGAACCCAGCCGGATCTGGACACTGGCAGTCAGATTGCCTGAAGGTGTAAATATTTTTTTTAAAAAAATATTGTAAGATCTGATTTGGGCAGCCCTTGTAATAAGATGACCCCTATTTGTTTGGGGCCAGAGAGGTCTCATGTTAATATATGTGTGTGTGTGTGCATGCATATATATATATATATATATATATATGTGAAAGTTATTTTCTTTTCTTCCCCATTTGCTTTATTCAATCGTAGATTTTTTATTAAGAAAACTTAATTTACTATTTTCTACTTAATTATTGATATATAATAATGCAAGATTAATGTTTTCGGAAATTTCATCCATTTTTATATTTATAATTGTAAAAAAATTATTTTATTTCAAATTCATAATTGCCAAAATTAATATTTTTTCAAATTTTACTTAATTTCTGATTTATTAAAATTACTCTTTCATTTTATTAACTAGATGTTTCTCTGCTATCCAAATTCTATTAGGACTCTCTAATAGTTATTTTAATATACTTTATTTTTATTATCTCGATTATCTCAATTTATAAGGATTCTTTGATAGTGATTTTAAAAGATTTTTTAAACACGAAATACTGACCCATTGTCTAATTACATATTACTTATTTTAACTAAAAAAATTATTAATTTAACTTAAAAAACTATATATTGAAAATAAAGTATAATTATCAAGGTCCACACAAAGCAAGGGTAACATGCTAGTTTATATGATAAACCACTCTTCGTTTTTAAACAGGGTATTTAGCTTCAAATTAAAGAGCAAAAAAGGTACGTTGTCCAATCAAAATAATCAAGTGATCAGAACTGGATCAATTAATACTAAATAATTTTGGTTCAGATGTCAGTTTGAAACATATGCCAATTAGCTTACCACTATACGCTGAAGCCCCCTCAATGGACTCAAATAAGAAAAAAAATTCTAGAACACTCCAATATCACAAAAACAATGAAAGGGACTGATCAACTTCTAAGTACTTGCGAAAATTGAACCACCTCTTTTCAATTTTTTAATTGTCGAATCAAGTACAGCCAGCTTCATTTGTCACACCAAACAAATATATAATCAGACACAGAATGGCTCTAACAGTCGAATGACACAATAAAAACTTATTTAGGGTGCTAAAAAGAGCTGGGGAAGGAAAGGAAAAGCGGGGACCTGGTGGGATGAAAATTGGAGAATAACAATTCATAAGCCATTTCTATCAATACATAGGCAAGCATATACCTGCTTTATCTTATCCCAGTAGGATAACCGCACTTCCCTCTCCAACACTTCCTGAACAAACACTCTTTGAGGTGCCCATTTTGGAAGATCCAAGACAAATGCCCATTCTTCCCAAGGCCAAATGAACTGAAAGTTTGATCTGCAATTCAATTTAGATGGATCAATGAAAAGTCAACAATTTGAAGACATTAATATTAGTAGATTATCTAAAACACACAAACCATAGTGCATGTACTAATCCATTTGGCTCTATGAAGAAAAATTTAAGAAACTCACTCAACTAGAAAGGATGTTAACCATCACACAATCAACTAAATAAGAATCCAACAAAATAAGCAATGAATGCAACAGTTCTGTAGACGATATTCAACTCATAAGTCATATAAAACTATTCTGGTTAAAAGAACTCATAAAAAAAGATCAGGTTTGAGAGGTAGTACAAAGGAGACATTTCTTCAATCTAAACCTCCAAGATATAATACAAATTTCTGCCAGCAAGTTGGGCAGGCAAATGCCAGACAACACCCTAAAGTAGAATTCTATTTTAACACTTACATATGATGTGAAAACCAAAGGATGAGTCGGATTCGACACTCTGTATCCATCTCTGCAATTTTATCGAAGAGAGAGCGAACAGATCCAGCCACTACTGCAGGAAAAGCTCCGGGAAGTGCCTAAAGAGCAAATCTCCAGATAAATAAGCAATTTATCACACCCCAAAAATGATGAACGCTTCATGAACAGGGAAAGGAGTCCAAGCAGAAGATAAAGAAAATATAAAAGTGGCAAAAGCATACAATTGGAAAGCAGCACATGAGAACAGAACTTAGTCAATAGCTGTAAGACCACTTAAAACATGAAATATTCCAGAAATTAACCCAGAAAAACATAAAATTTCTTCCAAGTTCGGGCCATAAAGACATCAGCAAGGTGCCTGACGTCTCAAACAAAGTCTGTCCTCAAAACAGTAGAATGTCAGGATTTTATGACAGTTGAAAAGTTAAACATGCCAACCAGTGTCATATTTTTCAATGAAAACAGTCAAATTAAAAGGAAACTAGCATCCACAGACAAAAAACCAGACACAACAGTAACCAGACCAGGGGAAAAAAAGTAACATTTATATATTGGTTGTACAAGAAAACTTCATAATTGATTACATATTCAAATTGATGAGGCTAAAACAAAAATCAATTGGTAATCTAATTACTTTTAACAGTTTAGTGCATACACAGACACACAGAGTGCACTATTGGAATAGGTTCAAAATTGGTGAATCTCACCCAATTTAAATTGGGGGTTTAGAGGTTTAAAAAACAATTTTTATATAAGTGTGTTAAATGTTAGTCACGAAGTGGTCAGCAAAAGTTACATTTACTCACTCATTCTCAAGATAAAACATGCTTAAACAAAGAAATGGCTTACACATTAGTTAAATATAGTGCTGCAGCTAAAAAACTTCGCAATTTTTATTAAAAAAATCAGAGATTTGTCTCTCAATGAAGATGCAAAAGCTTATTGAATAATAGTCAGCCAAATCAAAAAGAAAAAAAACAGAAAGCCTGATATATGGGGATTTTCTTTGTCCATTAAAAAGTGAAACAGCATCAAATGTAAAAGTATTTACCATCAGAATACAACACATACGAAAAGCACCTCTCTCCGCCAACAGGATCAACAATTGTTCTTAGTACTAACATTCTGTCCCTAGTCTTCTGACAAAAAAACTTGCATTTTGCAAGATTGATGCACAACTCATGTAAGTTTTCTCGATTGAATGACCCCTCAACAAAAATGCAATAGTGCTTCACAATCTCAAAGAGAACATCTAAAACATGTAGTAGTGCGGCATGAACAATAGGAATAAACATAAAGGAGGAAACAGCTCAACCCCGCTGAACCATCAATAAAGACAACATAAATAACCTATTTTATCATCAAGACGTGGTAATTACAACAGCACTGTACAAGCATGAACTCTGAACTAACAACAGAAACAGTCAAGTTACCTTACAAAGGTCGATGATGGCCAATGTGTAGTAAATAGGTTTGAATGGAGGCTGTGGTAGTAAAAGCAACTGCATTAAGCAAGAAAAGTAAGCTATTGCACAAACAGATCTTCAGAAAAGTATTTACAGAACTATTAGCAAAAGCCAAAAGCAGTACAGTAGGCTATCCCTTCAATTAATTCTTTTTAAGAGAAGATCAACACTTTTGTATCTCTCTATACTAAAGCATTATAAAACCATGCAGACACGTTTCAATAATAAATAAATGTAAGTAGAGGTGATATCATTCACAAATACACATTGAGTGAGACCGAGGATCATAAAAGTCCAGCTGCCTGAACACTGTGATGTCCGCATCCAGTCATTCTTGTGAATTCTGTGCATTTTTCATCCAGCTGATACTTCACATTTATTTAATGAGGATCATAATGATGAACATAAAAACTAGTCATTTGTCACTAAGGAACATGTAATTCAAAAGCTTCATTGCTTGTTTACACAGATCTAAATGTTGGGTAGCATTTTTCATTTTCTTGCAAACCTAACAGTTCATTTTTGCCAGTTTAAGTTCTTGTCTTTCCCAAATGCTGCAGATACTGCCATTCACAGGTGAAGCCAAACTACTTCATTTAGTATCATACAAGACCTTTAATTATCTTGACATAATATTATCCACTATTCCAAGAATTGGAAAACAATAGAAAGATGAGGAAAAGTAATGCAGAGAGGTGTAGAGAAAAGAAGCTGGTTCATCACATCTCTAGTTTCTCTCAATCAAGAAATTTCCTTGAAAGCAACATAATTTTCTTACGTTATCTGTAGTTTTCTTAGGAGTAGATTAATTTAGCATTGCTACCTTGCATCAGTTAATGAAGTCATCCTTCTTTGCTAATTATAACAATGTAACTAGTAAAAAAAAATTGCATTTGCATCAACAGGAAAAATAATGGGAGTGGTACAAATTGTTAGAATAAAGACAAGTAAGAGGTGTAGCCCTAATCAGTTGAATTCTAACAATAAAAGACAAATTAACCACAGAATAATGACACGAGTATAAGTAAACAGCAATTCTTATTGATGACCATTCTTGACAGACAGCTTCCTTTAGTAAAAAATGATCAGATATTTTTTCCACAATCTCAAGAAACGGCATTCACTTCCTTAAATTCATAAAACCATTGACATCGGTGCAATTCTCATCTCATAGGAATACAAATGGCATGAAAAAAAAACCATCATGCCCTCAGAGATAAAACTAAACTATAGTACCTATCACTATGATTCATGCAATTACAAATAGCAAAATTTTGAAGACAGTATCCTTAAAAAAAAAAGGCAGCCTGGTTCAAAAAGGCTATCACATGTGCAGGGTCCAGGGAGAGGTTGGACCATAACGGGTTTTATTGTAACAACCCTGCATATTTGCACGAGGCTGGTTCCACTACTCAATCTGTGACCTCTCGGTTAGAGGCACCAACTCTTACCAGTTGCTCCACAGCTCCCCTCTTGAAGGCATATCCATATTCATTATTAATTAATACAAATAATGCAGCCAGATGTGAATATCTAACCTGTGAAAAAATAGTCTCTGCCATGAGATATTCATATCTGAAGGGTACTGGTAGACTGGCCAGGTATGAAGCACACTCTTTACGACTAGCCTTGCAAAGAAGAAGAACAAGTAGAAATTATATCGACAACGGTAAAGTATATAAGTACAAAATAGAACCGTCTGATTGGCTACTTTAAAGTCAGAACACAAAGGAAACGAATCTTTTACCATCTTTTAGAAGTACAGTGATAACTACGTTACATAGAAAAGATAGATCAATGATGAAAAATAATTTAGAAAGTAAAGTATATGCAAATCTTCTATTATTATTTATCATTTAACATTTATTAAGGAAACAAAAGAAGAAAATAAAAAATAACTGCATGGAGGATACTACACTAACCAGCCATTGAAGTAAAAAAGCACATCCAATAAGTACTCCTCAATGACAAAACGATCAATCGGTTGCATGTCTTGCTGGATAAAAAATCAGAAAAAAATTAATATTGGATATCGCAGAAAATTTTTTATGAAAATCATTGAACTAGTGAAAACATAACAAGTAACAATGTAAAAACATTCATGAAAAACAAGTACCTCAGATTTGCTGGGAGGAAATAAATAAAGCCTATTAAGCCTTTGTGCATACTTTGACTCTGCCTGATATTTTTGCTTGCCACAGGTGATGGAGGACGAAGATGGAGGATCAAACTGGTCCGGACACGTGATTGAACAGAAGTTATGAGTTTTCGCAGCAACTAATTGTGCTTCAAATGAAAGGTGTGGCCTAGGCACTGAACATACAAATGGACTTATTAAGCATACGAGAGAAAAGCCTTGTAGTAGAACAGAGCAATGAAGAAGTATTCAATCATATCTGCAGTTAATGGCAATAAATTTCTTGATAGAAAATATATTACATCAAAACTTTTAAAAGAAAGGAAAAACATGTCCAAAGAGTAGCAATAGATAAATTGGTGTGGTAATCTAGTTGTCATAAACACATTAAATTTTTATTTTCCAGAAAAATATTGAGTTCTTTCTGGATAAATATAACACATAAATTGCATACCACTCTCGACTATCCAGCCATTACTCGACAAAACTTGTATCCGGCCCCATAAATCTTCCAAGAAATCCTAGCAAGGAAAAGTCAGGGAAAGAAGTAAAGCAAATACATTTCCATACTTGAATCAAAATCCTCAGCCCCTTATTAACCTCAAATTTGGAGTTTAATTCAGCATGGCTTGTTGCATTATTATAAAAAAATCCATTATTAGCATCAAATTCAGGAACACAAAATAAAAAATAACTTATGTTATGATTAGACCTTTGACGTGATCTTTGATATACTGGAATGGAACAACAGTTTACATGCTCCCAAAACCAATTAATTGGGTTAAGGTGGAAGAAAATTTATATAGATGAAAAATAGAAAATCAAAAAAGATGGTTGGTTAGAATTGTTGATATTGGATGTGGGTGAAAAAATTAAACAAACAGCATATTCATACCAACTTTTTCTCTGCTATTAGATGCAAAATAGACGAGGTAAATAGGAAATAATTCAAGATAATCACACAAAAACCTGGGGAGAATCTTTTTTATCACTTTCTCCAGAAAAACCAAGCACAGATGAGTTGCCTCCATAAAAGCTCTTTCGAATGCTCATATAGGCTTCCACACCCGTCATGACTCTCTCAAATTCTTCAGGAACTTGCTGTCCAACAAAAGGAATTAAAAAAGATATATTAACAACAAACATGCATATGAGAAGCCTAGAGTACAAAGCATGGCACACGACCACAAGACAGTTCAATACTAAAAGAAACCAGTGGCAACGGTTTCAAGAAGCTAAAACCAAAATTCAGTTTTTACTAAAACAGAACCTACTCAACTTATTTAGTTGCTTCCATAATACATTAATTAAAGTATCAGAGTCAGAATCAAACAGTCACCTTTATTGAATATATCTGGCATGCAGACATGCAGAACATTGCAATCCACTTAGTGCTAAATAAGCGAGAATGGAAAAGTTAAATGCTTCCTTTACTTGATAATATCATGGCCTTTGAGATACAATATTAATAAAAGAATTATGCTGCTTACTTTCTAAAATTGAATAGGGAGGTGGTAATAAGCACAAGTGCGCAAAATATTATTAATCAAGGGGAGTAGTAACAACACACAATTGTGCATTTATTTATCAAAACCTACAAAATTGATCATAAAATTGGAGAAAACCTCGTTTGGTAATAAACTAAATAAAATCTAAGGCTAAAGGACTATCTACCTGTAGCAAATGAAGTGCAAAAATTGCAGATAAATCCACCAAAATATTAAAACAACAGAAATTTACTGGACAATACTTGAAAATGTGTTGCAAAACTTACATAGCAAAAAACAAATCAGTAAATAATCAACTGCCTACAAAATCAATCTTAAAGTCCATAATAAGGACTAACAGCAGTAGCTAAGTTTCCCACGGCAATCAACATTGCTACCTCAAGCATCTCTGCCCCACCCCATGGAAGACAGGACAAAATACAAGATACATAAAAATCACCCTGTGGCTGCCAGCAAGGATTCCCACGTTCCTCATCCACAATTGTTGCAGCTGATGACAACAATGTATCAAAAATTTCAACGAGTGATCCGGGTTGAAGCACTTTGCTGCACACCTAGAAAGAAGATAAACCCAAATCTCATACAACGCAAAATAGGGGCAAAAATTAAAACAGACAACCATACAATATAAAAGACACAAGCTTGATGGGAGTTACGGCTTGTATAAAGACACCAAATCTGATAGCAATTTGTTCCATGAGAAAATATTTGGATAAAATTGAGGACAAAGGACATTTTATGACACATTAATAAAAGATAATACCAGCTAGCATTGCTAAAAAGGTTGATTACAATAATTTGAAAATAATAAACTTTTCTAAAAATTAAGGAATTTCTTTAAAGAACAACTAAGTTAAAAACTATTTTCATAACTTAAAATTATGACATTCTAACCCTTGCATAAAAGTGTTCTAAGTAAATAGGTTGTTCACAAGATGCATGAAAATATCCATCAATAAGTTCACCAAGACTCAAGGTGCTAGTTAGTTTTGTGTTACATTAGTCAAGTAAGAAGAACTCCACCAATGCTCATGTATTGCCAGTCTTAAGCCAGTAAAGGAGGAGGGTTGGCACCAAGAAGGGCATCCGGCCATCAAAACTCTATCATGTGTAATTGCAGGGATCCTATTTTAGGATCCATGTCCCTGACACTTTTGGGTATCAGATGGAAGATGAAGAAGAAGATTAATTAAGTAGGAAGGCCAAAAGGACAAGGATGGAGGCAAGACGAAAAGAAATTCAGAAATGAGCATTGATATCATTTACAACGGTACAAAGCGAAGGGAAAGTTCCATGATAACAACCTTGATTGCTTGGGATGGGATGGGATGGATATTGAAGATAATCCAAGTTAAGTATGAAGGAGCAAAAAAGTTGCACTGCATAACGCATGCCAGTGCCTCTCGACCAAAAACTGCTCCCACGTGCGAGAGGCTAGGGTCTGCATCTGTTTAAATAGGGTCAAGTGTAGTACAATTGCAACCCATCTAATTTGACATACAAATAAAGAATAGTAATGACGCTAATAGTAATGACACTGATGCACGGCTGATACATTATTGAACATTTTTTTCCTAATCATTTCCATAAAAATCATCTCATTTTCTTCTAAAAAGTGCTCCTGACCACTGTTCCACATAAATAGTCAATTTTCTTTTCTAAAAACTGTTTCTAATTATAGAATTCTATTGTTCTATGTACATTGTTTTTTGGTGTGTCAGCCTTCAGGGTAAGTTTAATGCATGCTTTCTGAATCAATGATGTATTGGCAATATATGGCTTGCTGAAACAACAACATAGGGGTAATGTGAGAAACGTGCTAAAAAAATATTAGATGGGTTTCCTTGCCGAAGTTGATATTAAATCTGTAAAACACCCAACAATGAACAATCCATATAGCAAGGTGGCCAAAACAGAAAATGCGACCAAAAGTTTTCAGAAAAAGAGAAGCATGTTTACCAGTGCTGTGATAAACCTCAGTAAAACCCGAATCCTGTTGCAGTTTCCAGAATCTAGAGCTTCCTGCAAAACAAAAAAAATGACAATTTAATTCAGTAGACTGACGACAATACAAGCATCATTTTATCAAACTTAACATGAATTTTTTGTGATATTTTAACTTCATATGATGAGTTGTATTATACAACACAAAACATGCAGTATATTTCAGTTTCCACAATAGGCCACAATACACAAACTGGATAAATCATGTATGGAACCACATCACGTTTGAACAATTGCATCAGTGTTTAGGTTGTCCATTAACAACAACAATCATAATCTTTGGATTGACCAACTCAATATCAGTGCATTAAGCAATCTGGACATTGAATAAAAGTTAAAATGTTGGCCAAAATGTAGCAGAGGCACTAAAGCGAAGTTCCCTAAGTTCAACGCCAAAAAGAAACAAGAGATAAAGGAAGCATAATGTTCAAGTTACCCTAAAAAGAAAGGATATACGACAATCAGATGTCAAATCCATGTTTACATCGACTGGGAACATTTTACGAATTTCAGTAAACATAACATGCAGAACAAAGCATTTCAAGTATACAGATTTTTTAGCAGAAAAACATGAAAGGTAACGCAATTAGGTCAAAACAGACTGACAGCCAAAATTTACTATTAATGAAAGAGTTGAGTTGGTCAAAACTATATAGAACTTCAAATCCACTTTAATAATGTCACTTCTCAACTCTGATGCCATGTAATTGTTTTAATACTAAATTTACAAGGAACATTTACATCAACTATCCAAAGTAACATAAAGTTTGCTTGAAAGACTGGAAACAATTAACCTTAAAAGAATTTCCTTGAGCTTTCATCAATGGGAAACACAATTAGGCCAAACAGATTGAAGACCCAGATTTAGTAATTACTTAAATAGTAGAGTTGATCAAAGCTACACAAAGCTTTGAAGCCAGTTTAATATTCTCACTTTCCAGTTTTAACTGGCTGTATAATTGTTTGGATACTAAATTTTCAAGGAATTTTTAGAATAATTACCCTAAACTTAGCTTGAACGACTGTGAATAAGTAACCTACAAAAAGAACTTCGAACTTCCAATTAATTTTATTTCCATGTTAAAAGTGTCACTATGTTGCCTACAAGTTTCTCACTATCCGCAGGTTAATTTTATGTGCTTAAGGATTAAGATGAGTATAAATAACCTCTTTATGATCCAATAGAGTTTTTTGTTCCATCAGTAAGCATCCCAATCTCCAAAATCTCTTCCCTCTGATGTCCAAGAGGGACTGAGATGTTGATGATGATTGTTTCAGACATAATTGAATGTATCAAGTAAAAACAGAGGCTAAAAGAGAAAAGAAGTAGTATCACAAGAACATCGTCTATAAGCTACAGCTTAGGTAAACAACTGAAGATAATATTCCAGATAGCTATGCTGCATGTTCCCGCATCACCTCCATTGTGTAGGTTGAGGTTTTAATCACCAAGGGAAAAATGCAAATGTTGTAGGTTGTAACCTGTAAAGAAGTATGCACGCTATCCACCAGTGTCTTCACAAAACTCTCGCTCTCCAAATTGAGTAAGCCCACCTGTAAGAAGAACGACACAAAGTCATTTATTTTTTCTCAACTCCATTCCATTATGTTTGGTTTTTCTAAATTTTCTGCAGTTCATAACATATGTAGCAAAAAAAAATGTTTAAAATATCATACAAGCTCAAAACAAAAAAATTCCAAATGTAGAAAAGCTCAACTTCAGGATGAGACAGATTAACTACAAGGGAGCCCAATGCACATTTAAAATAAAAAAGATTTAACATTTCAAATAGAGCAACATTGTTGCATAATGCAAGCAAAAGATATTTACCATTACACCATATAAAGGGATCTTGTGAGGTATTTGCTCAGCACACTCAAGGAGAAACTGTAGTTAACACAAACAAAAAGTCATTTCCAAGCAAAAAATAATTCAAATAATCAAGCATTAAATTTCCCAATCCAAAATAACGAACACTTCTATCGCAATGTCAATAATAAACATACTAACCAACAAACATCAACTACTGAAGGGGCTGGTATCAGAAGAGTAAATCAAACAGCAAAATTAAAAGAACTCTGCTCATTAAATGAAGTTTATTTCTCACATTAGCGAAAACTTCCCACTGCAATCAGTCTGTTATAGTTTGGATGGTTAAACCACTTGAACAGTAAGCGCAAGCTATTAGAAAAGTTATCCAATTAATATTTACCTTAATACTCCCCCCCCCCTCAAGCGCAAGCAAGTCTTTTAACAACTTCACCAATGGACACACATTGTCCATTGAGAATGAACTGGTACAACTTAATATTTTTTATGCCTATTATGCCTCCGGCAAGATTCAAAACCATCACGCTTAGACTCTAACCCCATGCAAATGTAAAATGGCTTGACCACTTGACCTAAAAGCTTTGAGCTTCTAGGAAATGAACCCCGTTCAACAAGCGACATTTCATTCCAAGTGAAGTATGTAATTTTCAAAATCAAAGGCGGGGCCTTCCCACAATAACCAACGATTGTGTAACATTATGCATCATGTCTACTAATTGAGCAAGAACAATTATGAGAAGACAAAACAGCATACCGAGAGTATATCATCCGAGGAGTGGTCCAGCTCCCTCCAGAGCAACCCAAAACAAGTATCCTGCACAGCAAAAAAGGGAAAGGTAGTAAAACCCTAACAACAAGAATCGCCCCAGTTACTCGACAACAACGCCAAGAAGAAGACGAATGCGGAGAAGATGACGAAGCAAGAAAAAGAATGGCCTACGATGTGCTCCTTGAAGTCAACGTTTCCGCCGTATTCGGCGCATTTGTCGCCGATTCGGAGGAGGAGAGCGCGCCAACTGCTCATGGTCGCGGCCGGGAATACGAAAGATGGGGAGAATTAGGGCATGGGCGGAGGTGCAGGGGAAGGTTGGAGGGAGAGGAAGGACGCCGGCGAGGAGAGGGGAAGAGAAGGAGGGTTACCACTCTCGCCGGTGCGATTGAATGGGTTCGGCCCGGTTCTTATCCGCCGGTCCGCCGCGCTATTACATTAATGTACCTTTTTCTTCCACGAAAAATAAATCTTTTTTTTTGTAATTTTTTAAAAAAATGTCAGTTTTTTTAAAATTTAATTCCTTTTGAAAATCCTTAATTTTAATTACGTGGCGGATTCATCTTAACTGCAACTCATCACAATAATGGTGTAATTTGATAAATAATTTTGAGATAGTTACCAAACATGGGTGTTGATCGGTTAAAGATTTCTTCCAGAGAAAGATGAAGGGGCAGTCTGCGATGAGCAGTCGAGGGCAGGGGAAAGGACAGTGGCAACGACAAAGCTAGAGGTGATGGTAAGTTACGCTTAACACGGCAGTGACACGACAGCAGGTCTCCCTAGTCTCTGAAGCCTTGATTCTAAGGGGCATGTTGATTCATCTCCTAATGGGAGATTATGTCGTTTCCTCAATGAATCATCACCGTCTCCAACATGCCTACAAGCACGTCTACAACAAAAATAGAAGGACTGGGAACAAGGTATAGCTGATTCGGGATGTGATGGGACATATTGTAGAATAGAAGAGATCTAATAAAATAACAAAATAAATCGATTAGATTACCAAAGTCCTTAAAACCTCTTGTGATTGCGAGGGACAAGTAGTATTAGAAGTTTTAAATGATCAAAACATTAAGAAAATTAATAATAAGAACAAAAAATTTTAATTAATTAAAAGTTATAAATTTTGAGGAACTTAACAAACCATACAAATGATTGAATCAATTATAACTTGCACAAATAGTCCTTAAGTGAACTAGTCAACTAATTACGTCTAAATAAATTATAGATTCAAACATTAACAAACAAGTCTAACCACACATGAACTCTAACTGATTTAGATCGTTCTCACTCAATACTTTCTAGCAATTAAATCACACACAAGAGTATTAAGTGGAATTAAAACAAGTAAAACAAGTAATAAGTAGACAATAGAAAAGATAGAGAAAATAATACACAAGAGACACAAGATTTTTTAAGAAGTTTGGAACTCCTACTTTTTTCTTTTATTTCACCCAATCCTTTCGATAAGTAGGTCTTTACTTGCTTCACTGTGGTACAACTTGTTCACTTAACAAGCCAATAAGTTTTCTTTACAAGTCCACACCTAAGACCAAGGAGTCTTATATATACACCTCTAATACCTTAGAGGATTACAACTATAGAAGCACCAACCCTTCTTGAGAAAGCCTTCCCTAGAGCCAAAAGGCCAACTCCTTATCTAACCCAAAGTGTTGAGCCAAGGAGCAAACAACCTCTACACATTGGAGGCAAAGTGGCTTTTCTTCTAATGCTCGAGCCAAGAAGCCCCCTACCCCCTACCTAAAGTTCACACCCAGCTCCTCTTACTATGCCCAAGCCAAGAACCAACAACTCCTTATCCAACTTAATTCTTGAGCCAAGAAGCCAACTTCCTTCAACTTCATGAAGGCATCCTCAAACTAGCACTTTTCCAACCTATTCACATAGGGCTAAATGCACGCACCTACTCTTAACATACTAGGAATTTACAACATGAGCAATCACCTCACCATGCCTTTAAAACACTTAGCCTCAGATAATACAACACTCTTAGTTATGAAAATATAAGCACAAAGAGGTTTACAAGCCATATGATTTCCCAATCAATACTTTGTGCTTAAACCTCTCAAGAGTACTCCAAAAACACTCCCTAAGGGTCTTAATTATACCCAATAACGTCTTAGAAATGAAAATGAGCAGGTACTCTTTCAATCAACCACATTAGCACCTCCAACGAGTGGTTGTTTTAAAACTAGGCATAGTTTAGCTATCGAATGATCTGTCGATCATCTATCTAAGACTGATTTTTTGGTTTGACTTTGGAAGCTCATTTCTCTGTCTACAGAACTTCAAATTAAGTAATTTTTTTTTAGTAAACTTTGAAATGACAAAAAATATCTAATTATGTGTTGATCAAATTTGGCTGAATGACTACCTGCGAAAAAAAATTGTCGACATCCATTTTGACCACTAGCGGTGAAATTCCGCTCCACCTGGTTGGATCTAGCCCTAGCAGCCATATTAGTCACCGGGTTATAATTTTTTTATAATCTTTTTGGGATTTAACATTGGTGGTCCTAGTAATCGAATGACTCAAATAAAAATTGGCTTAGAAAGACGGCTCAAGTTATGCTCCTTTTTTTTAACTCTAGTTTTTTACCTACACAACTACTAATCTTAAGCTTGGTGGGATATATATATATATATATATATATATATATATATATATATATATATATATATATAGCCCCAATAAACAATCTATTGTGATGATTCAAAAATTAAGTAGCTTATGACAATCTTAAACAGAGTAATATTAGAAATATATGAGTGATCATAAAATAAAGGCTAAAATAGTAAAGATTATAATATAGAGACAATATTGAAGTGTAAAGATAGTATTGAGGTATAAAGACAACATTGAAGTATAAATTTTCCTCATCTAGTAATAACTTGAGGGCTTATCAATAATAACTAAAATAAAAACTTAAAATCCTCCTCTATGTAGTATAACTTGAGGGGTTCAGTAATATAACTGAGAGGAAAAGAAAAGAAAAGTCTACCTCAAGTAATTTGACTGAGGGGAATAGTATTCCATTTTCAATGGTATAACTAAAGGAACTTCATATCATAACTTAAACTTTTATTTCTTTCAAAATGTTTTACAATCAGCAGCTTTTAAATAGCAAACTTAAAGCTTCAATTTGATGTCCAACAATGCTTTAGACCTTACTTCTTTGATGGCACCATACGAGTTTTTCACTCAAACTTAAATACTCACAAACTTACATAAGTAAGGTTTCTCTCTCTTAGGAGTGGACTCCCTAAAGAATTCTCATAGTATAGAAAATAAGTGTTTGGAAGACTATTAAGACCTTTGAAGACTCTTGGACCACGCTCCCCTGACCTCCGACCTTGAATTCTTCTTATATAGACGTTGGAGTGGTGTCTGGCTCAATAGGTAAACAGGACCCAAATGACCTGATGATGTAAGCATGGCATAAGCACTGACATTAGGTGATGTGGCAGATGATGTGGTAGATCAATATATGGCTTCTATTTTCACAATAGAAACAATTCAATATATGTGGCGAATCAATCAGTTGACCTTGACCTTTGATATCCGAAGATGGAGTATGTGTTATAGTTGTAAGTGTAACACCCCGTTTCGGCTCACCCGTGAACCGACCCAGAAATGTCACCGGCGACGGAACCGTTCGCTAATCTACTGGGTTCGGTTAAGCCGACCCGGATCTGCCCTCGGTGTCTCAAGATGGAGATGCAAACATGAAATGCATGGATGGGATGCGTGGGTTCTAACGTAGTCCTACATGCATGCTATGATGTGCAAGCAAAACAAAACCATACAACGGCAAGAAATTTTTAATTAAAAATTATCCACAACAAGGGTATATAAATATTTTATCAAAATACGATAAAACATGATAATCTACCGTAGCATTCATCAATATCTCTTTCGTTTCAATTGAACCGAGCCTGAACTCCAAGACTCACTACTCATTCATATTTATCCAGTTCGTTTCATATCAAGCAATTTATCTCAAGCAAACACATCAAAATTATCATTCACGTAGCAATAACACACCATCATTATACATTACACGCGGCAGGTACATGTGTGCGCGGTTCCATGCTGCTCCTCCGCAGTCCCGACAGCTTTCATCGCTCGCATTCCTCACCTACATATATATAGAAAAACCGTCAGCAACGAGTGTTACCGGCCCGGAAAATAACTAATATCAATCTGGCACAGGAGAGCAAACTCTCCTGTTGAATGAAACCATATACTTCCTCAAGAACTCTCATCAGGGCACATACGGGAGCCGTCGCCCTGGGTCGACAGCGTCCCCTATCTTTCACATTCTCATGCCTCGGCCATTTCTCTATTGCTTCTCGCATCAAATCTCATTCCTTTCCGCCCTCTGCACCTTCCATATTACTCCTGGCCTTGAGCACGAAGGCCGAGTACTCTCAGGCAGTCGCCTTCAGTACCCTTTGAAACCACAAGTCTAGACATGCGCTGCAATGCAGTACCCGTGAACCTCCACACTTCTCCGGGTTTGAGGAACTCAAAGGTGGAGTTGTCAGGATCCCTCGGGAATGAAACGGCCCGCACACCATTCCAGAGCCCACTATCGACACACACGTGCCCGCTGCGTAGCACGGTAGTCGGATTTCCCTCATTCAATCTCTCACTGAAAACGCGAAAACTATACATATATATAGGTCTGGGTTGGGATTTATACAATAGGCCCGAAGGCAACGTGAGCTGGATCTGAAGTTCGAAAACAAACTCGAGGGATCTCATCCTCGAGGGTTATTAATCCGAAAAATCGTTGGCTAAATGGCCCGAGTTAAGTGGGATCCGATAAAACGCCACTTAACTCGTCCTGCACATGATAAATCAAATACACAATAGAGTAGCGTAAATCAGAGAACGAGTCCTAAACGGACCTGGTAGAAGCTCCAAACGGGTCCACGCGCCTAAGCGGCGAGCTCCTACACCGTACCTACACAATCAAGCTAAAAACTAACGCCCGCATGATGAATCACACATCCTATAGCATGCACACACAATCAACACAATCACTCATCAATCAACACACATCAACCTATATCAATTCTAGCAAGCCTACTTAGGCTAATTTGCATTAGATCATGATCATTACCTAGTTACCCTAATTAATTTCTTAGCCTCAATTTTTAACACCACTCAATCAAACAAATTTCATATTTTATCCTTAATCAAATCTACATTTATATATATTATTATAACACACAATTCACCAATCCTAGCATGCAATTCTAATAATCAATACTTTCAAATAATTAAATTAAAATAAATTATACCTCGCGTCGTCAAAAATCGGCGACGGCTAGGGTTTCCGTTTCGTGACTCGAAACTCGAATTCGGCACCTAGCGGCGTCCGAAGTCCGATCAGATTGGACCGGGTGCGTTCGGCGGATGATCCGGCGAATTTCCACGAATCCAATTTTTCGGCCGGTTCCGAGCGATTTTCCGAGTGATGCAGGCGGATTTCGACGGTTTTCCGACGATGATTCGGGACGGGGCAATCAGGGGTCTATCGGCACCAGCTCGACGAGCTCGGTCCGATGGTGGTGTCAAACAGGGTAGCCGAGCGGCGATGGCTGTCGACGGTGGCGTCAGAAATGGGCGGCGGCGGCGGCGTGCTCCGATCGGGGCTCCGGCCGGCCTCGACGGCGCTCGGGACGGTGGGGAAACGTCGGCGACGACGAGGGGTGGTCGTCGGGGTCACAACGACGGCGCGCGGCCCGGACGGCGACGAATCCGGCTTGCGGTGGCGACGGCGAGGCGGTTCGTGGGCGATTCCGGCGTCGTGGCGGCGAGACGGTGGCCGGCGGTGAGGTCGGGCGGCATGACGACTGTGATGCGGGGCGGGGCGGCGTTGCTCGGCGGCGTGTGGCATGGCGACAACAGCGGCGCGGCTAGGGTTTGGGCGAGGAAGATGTCGGGAGGAAGAAGAAGTATTCTCAATGGCAGTTTCGTAAATAAGTATTGACTCGATTCCGACTCGAGTCAAAATAATAACTAGTTCGTAATAAATTCTAAAAATCTAAAAAATATGGAAAAATTCCATAAAATAAAACAAACACAACAACATCCAAATGGCATGCTCTATAACTAATAACCCACCCGAATATAATCCAACGCGTCCTAACGCGTTATTCGGCCTAAAACTATTTCTCCGATCAAACATATAAAAAGAAAAAAATACTGCATACTTTCATATATTCTGATAACTCATTTCTCACCATCTTCTCGACGTTATCATCATATATTCAGGTACACCTGACTCTCATCGCTCATAACTCACGGCTGGTCTCGACTCAGCACGCGGTTCATGAAACTGACTCGACTCGAACCAACGGTCGAACCGACTGGTTCGGTAACGTAAAACCCTGACTCGAGTCACGGGTTTTACAGTAAGAACTTCAATATCTTGTTGGCTCATCAAAATGGGAGAAGGAGAGAGCAATTGTTGTTGAGCTTTTTGCAAAATTTCTGCTTCATGCAGATGTGGCTCATTTCCCTTGACCTGTAATACCTGCAAAAAGAGAGCTGGGGATATATACATCATTGGTGGGAATGATGTTGACACAATGTCTGACTTCAAGGAGGCTGACTCTTTGTGGGTTGATATCGAGACTGACTCAGTTGATATGACAAGAACATCGCTTTGTAACCAATTGGAAGAGCTTGTTTCGTAGGGTAAATGATCAAGATTTATTGGAGTGTTGAACCAAGGGATGCGAAAGAATACTAGGAAATGAAAGAAAATAAGTTTATATTCTTTGTAATCTAAAAGCCTTTTATTAAATAGCTCATATTTTTTACTAACATAATAAGGAGGAAACTTTCCTCAGAACCAAAGTCTTGGAGCCACTGGGCAAACCAAGAAGAGAATTTATTTAATTTAGGTAAATTAAGATGAAAGAACCAAGAATATTTTCGAGAGTTATTTTGGTATTGAAAGGCTTTTGACCAAGTAGAAATATAATCCCAATAGTTATATTCATGAAAAACTCCATGGGGTAGCATAGTGTTCATAATTCTTCTAGTACCATTAGGATTTCCATATTCTTTGAATGAAATTACATTAGTAATTATTACTTTTGAATATGCAATACATGATTCATAAGTTTCAAAGTTGTACGAAATTTGATGGTGACTACAATCATCTCCTTGGAACTTATGAGAAAAGATACAAGATCTAGTGTCTCGAAAAACAAGCACATAATAGTTTTTGATTTTTCTGGAAGTTACCGGAAAGTGTGAATTACAAGGGAGATATCGAAGAACACATGAAATTGGATTTTCATTTTGAACATTTTCTAGATCTTCATCAAGTAAGCATATACTAAGTAAATATGGTTTTTCAATATAAGGGATGATTGGATTATAAGATTCATTACGGGTAGAAGTATGACTCTGTTGACCTTGGGTAGAAGATAGGTCACGTTTAGAAGGTTCTGGCACTATAACAACATATGTGGTTCATAGTATTTTTTACCTCTGCTATACATTTTAATTGGGATATTTTTGCATTTTTGTGTAGACTTGCCTTTGCCTTGCATTATACCCCCTACAAAATTCACGAGTTAAAAAATCAAGAAGAGAGTTAGTCTCTCCTTTGATATATTCTATATCGAAATTGAATCTGGCTAAGAGGGATAAAAGTATAATATAATTATATTATATAAATACACAGCTAAGCAAGAGTAAATATCATATATACTCGTATTTACTCGTGCTAGTAAATATATAAATAATTAAATAAATGAATACCTAATTATTCTAGAAATAAATAAATAAATAAATTAGTTAATCTTAATTTATCATGAATAATATTAATATCATAGTTATCCAATACGGAATACGTAATTAAATACAATTAAATAATAACATATACATAATGAACAAATAAATAAATAAATATATGAATAAATAAATATATATATATATACAATTTAGTAAACATAATAAGACTAATATTCATAAGTAAATATAATATTAATAATAACAAATAATCATGTAAACATTCATCATATGCGATAAACATATAAATAAAAATAAATAAACAATAATGAATAAATAAATAAATAAATAACACTCGTAACATCAAAATATGATAAATAATGTGAATATACATCTAAACTAATATAAGAGCTCTCAAATTATCGAAAATGATCGAAAATAGGCTGCACTGGACTGAACTGAGCTAAACCAACTCAGATCTAGGTTAACTAAAAAATTGGGCTGGGTTGACTAGGCGAACATGAACTGGACTGATGGACACAGACACAGACTTGGACTGGCAGGCTAGCAAACCCGGGCATGACCAGGTGAACACCAGATGCCAGTGGCAGACGCGATTATGGACAGGTGAACATGAACTGGGTAAACGGTCCGGACGGGTGGTGTCACCGATTGGTCGGGATCGGCAGGGGCATCAAAGCGGAGGTGCTGGTGGTGACAATTGGCGGAGTTCGGCCATTGGCTGGCCGAAAAATAGCTAGGAAAGGGGGCGGATTGCCGCCGCGGTGCGGTGTCGCCGGCGGCGATTGCGGCCACGACGGTGGTCGTGGGTGGTCTCAAAATGAAGATCTTTGCAAGATGAAGCTTTTGGGGTAGTCGGCTTCGCCGGAGGACAGTCGACGTCACCGGAAAATGGCCTGAAAGGGTGGCAGCGGTGAAGAAAACCGACAGCAAAAATGTCGTCCCCGACGGCGACTATTGCGGTGCCAGTGGCGATTGTGGGTACGGACTGATAGCTGGTCATGAGGTGGTCACGGTCATACCGATCCGGTGGCCAGGGGCGAGGCAAAAACTTGCCGGCGATGAGCCGAACTGGTGGCGGCGCTAAAGGGTGTAAATTCTGAAATCGTGAAAATTTTGTGGAAATATAACATGGTGAAGCCAAGGCTGACGTGAACGGCTCAGATCTTGCCACATGGCACGATCTAAATGTCCGATAACTCGTGGTCTAGTAGGACCCACCTATGGGTATATGCAATATACATATGGATGGAAAGCTCAGATCGAGACCGTCTAAAGTAGAAACTGACTCGAGTCCTAAAAGTGACTATTGGCGGGAATCGAGGCAAGAAGGTTAAATGGGCCTCAAACCCTGAACTCAATCAAGATGGGCCCACAGGGGCACAATCGAGTGATCCAAAATTCCTATGCTGCATGCAAATGAAATACCCAGAAAATCCCAAACGGATGCTAAACGTTGAAATGGCCTAGATCTAGGCCTAAAATCCTGGCTAACTCATAAAAATCATATGTATACCTTGTGTATACACTGATAACTCATGCTCTATTGTATCATAACTAAAACTATCATATGCATGTCGGGCATACTCAGCCTCCATAACATGCTCATATGGCCATCTGGGCCTCATATTCATTTTCTGAAAATTAGTCTGGTTCGAGGTCATTCGAACTGACTCGATACTAACCCGAACAGGGAAAAACTAAAATCAAGTAAAACCCTAACCCAAAAATGAGGTTTTACAACCTCTCCTCCGTATAAAAATTCTGTCCTCAGAATTTCTCACATTAACTGTGATTAGAGGACTCAACTGAAGATGTCATCTCGTTGGCAAAATGGTAGCTCTCTCTTGAAAGCTAGTTGCACACGGCTCAAACGAACCAACATGATGCTAGAACTCTGAACACTAACAAAGCTCGCTAGTGCCTTAATAATCTGACTAGATGGACTATTCTTGATCAAATTATCTGGTGAAACATGTCATACATGCTGGAATCATCTGACTAGACTAGTTCATAGGGTCACTGCAAACTATAGGGACTAGGACTGAAATGCAATGACATTGGCAGGAAAAACCTAGGTTCACCCCTAAGGGTCTACTCGGATGGTCAAGCAAGTACTCTGAAGTGCTGCAGGGTACTAGTTTGAGCTACATTAGGAAAAATTATCTCGACGCGAGGTATGCGGTCTAACATCTACCCATTTCTCCCTAATCCTTATCAATGTGATAGGTCAACTATGTGTACCCTCAGGGTACTCTGCTCATAGTCGTATGGCAATATTAGGGTGTCCTGCGAGCCCTGCTAGCATATGGTGAACTCTAGTACCAAGTAAAGGTATATGCTAATGAGTTCTATGGTTCGTTGTCATCAGTCTAGGTCAAACACTCAGGTGTCCCTATAAGAGAAACTAGACCGCTCACCTACGTCCTAGCTAACTCAGTGTAACACCCCAAATCCGGTTCACACTCGTGAACCAAACCGGCATGTTACAGGCCCCGGTTAGGTCGGCTAACACGAACCTAACCCGTGCGGATCCAATCTCGGCGTCTTAAGATGAAGATACGATCTGTG
>JAURVB010010822.1:0-42804 GCA_033002965.1 Piper betle
GACTGCTCCGGCGAGGCAATCGGAGGTAGGGGTTAGCACCGCCTCGGTGAGCTGAACCCAATGGTGGTGACAACGAGGGCAGCTGCGGCGGTGATGGCCACCAACGGCGGCGTCGAGTGCGGTCGGGGCAGTCGGCCGCTCCAATCAGAGCCACGGTCGACCTCGACGGCGGCGCTAAGCAGGGGGGAAAGGTAGGGGAGGTCGAGGGGAGAAGCTCCGACGTCATGGCGGCGGCGGTCCGGTGCGACGACGGCGGAATCGTGTCGGGAACGGCGGGAAATCGAGGGCGATTTCCGGCGTTGCGACGACCGGACGGTGGCCGGGCGTGGTCGAGGCAGCAAGGCGACGGCACGACCGGGCTGGGCGGCGTCGACCGGCGGCGAGGTGGCGTCGACGGCGGTGGAAAAATCTTAGGGGCGGCAGCGGTGAAAACACGGGTTGGGGGAGGAAGATGAGAAGTATAGGGGGTGGCAAAGTTGTAAATAAGACTTGACTCGACACCGGCTCGAGTCAAGAATGATAACGGACTCGGAATAAATCCTAGAAAAATCTAGAAAAATTGGGAAAAATCCCATAAAATCAAACAAAATATCACAACATCCAAATGACATGTCGTATAACTAATAACCCACCCAAATACCATCTAACGCGTCCTAATGCGTTATTCGGCCTAAACTAATTCTACGGTCACAACATAAAAATAAAATAAAATCATCAACTGTATACTCTCATATCTACTGATAACTCAGTCTGCTGACGCGTATCTGACGCTATCATCGATACTTGGGTATACATAAACCCTCATAGCACGTGCGCACGGTCGGCCTCGGCCCCGCACACGTGTTCTGAAAGCTGAACTGACTCAAACTACGGTCAAACCAACCGGCTAACGACTATAAAACCCTGACTCGAGTCGTGGGTTTTACACTCCCGCCCGCACACGTGTTCTGAAAGCTAAACTGACTTAAACTACGATCAAATTTGAACTCGGCTCCTAACTTGGAGTTAATATTATAAAATAAATTTTAAAATAAAATAATTTTGAAATAAAACTTGACTTTCTCCCAACTTGAGTCAATATTACGAAATAAATTTTATTTTGTAATATAGACTCGAGTTGGGAGTGAGTTAAAATTTTATTTTATGGTATTTTATTTTTAAAATTTTTAAAAATTTATTTTATAATATTGAATCGAATCAAGTGTGAGTCAATTTTTTATTACAAAATTTTTTTAAAATTTATTTTGTAATATTGACTTGACTAAGGAGCGAGTCAAGTTTTTATTATAAATTATTTTATTTTATTTTTTGAAATTAATTTTGTAATATTGACTCATGTCAGGAGAGAGTTAAATTTTTATTTCAAAATTATTTTATTTTATTTTTAATTTTATTTTTTAATATTGATTCGAATCGGGAATGAATTAAGTTTTTATTATATGGTATTTTATTTTTAATATTTTTAAAATTTTATTTTGTAATATTAAATCGAGTCAGGAGTGAGTTAAGTTTTTATTAAGAAATTATTTTTAAATTTTTTTAAAAATTATTTCATAATATTGACTCAAGTCGGGAGCGGGTCAAGTTTTTATTACAAAATTATTTTATTTTATTTTTTAAAATTTATTTTTTAATATTGACTCGAGTCGGGAGCGAGTCAAGTTTTTATTACTAAATTGCCATCACCCCTGACATCCCTTGTGCGGGATCGAGTCAAGTTTTTATTATGAAAATATTTTATTTTTTAAAAAAATTATTTCATAATATTGACTATATTTGAGACTGAGTCAAGTTTTTATTACGAAATTATTTTATTTTTTAATATTTATTTCGTAATAAAAACTTGACTCAAGTCGGGATCGATTCAAATTTTTATTACAAAACTACCCTCCCTTGTTTCTTCCCTTGCCGCCCCCCCCCCCATTTATTTTGTCGTGGCACCCCACCGCCAGCAACCTCATCGCTGGCCGCCCGCGAGGCCGAGGGACGAGGGTGGGGCGGCAGAATCCGACCGGGGGGAGGCAGGCCCGCGTAGGAGAAAATGGGGTAGGGGGAAAAAAAGGGGGAACAGGTTTGGGCTGTTGAATTTTGATCTAATGGGCCAAATTAAAAATGTTGCCTATACGCTATATTTTGATGCAGCACATTGTAACACGTGGGCCCTCTTATATATACTATAAAATATAGCCATGCAAGTGGGTTTTCTTGTTTTAAAAAATTAACGTAACCAGTATAACTCTTGCCACAAATATTGACCACCACAAATTGATTAGTGCAGGGGCCACTCACCTAGCAAAGCAAAGTTAGCAAACCAACATAATAAATAAACAAGAAATTTGCCATTATAAAAAATTTAACATAAAAAACGGAATCTAGAATCTGCAGTCTGTCATTAGAATACTTCATGAGTAGTAACATTTAACCACTCATCTCCAAAAAATTGTAGCTGTTGATAGATTTAGATCATATCAAACAGAATGGAGAAATAAGATCCAATTCTCAAACTTGCATTGCCGTTTCATGGCCAGTACTGTTTCATCACATTAAGAACCTTTAAGCAGAGTATACAAAGAAGTGCTAGGTATAGAGAAAGTGCAACCCACCTTACAGCATTGGATTACAACAAACCAGTTGCTGTACACAAATTACAAATTTATCATTTTTGCCTATAAAAGAGAAACAGTGATCAAGGTTCCAATAACAAGCTTGCCCTTCGCAACTGCCCTTCTAAAGAATGGTTTCAATAACATTATCTGTACTATCTTTTACTTAACATGGCAATACAACCCTCAAACATTTATGGCCACCCTCAAATGTTCATGACCACCCTCAAACGTTTATGACCACAATTTTTATGCATTTGAGAACCTCAAATTTTCCGAAACAAGTCCACAAAGCCGGCAAATTGGCATGGAGAAACCAAATATTCTCCGAAGGTGATGCTACCATCCTGGTGCACATGTACTATTATGCCTTATTATGGCGCTTAAGATGACCATGTTATCAACCATTGTTCTTGGAGTCCAACGAGGATCCATCTTTCAATGCTTCTCGAGCTTCATTTTCCATTCCAAGGGCAGAAAGGGCAGCTGCCTGAAGATACGATGCAGTAGGCCATGAGGGTGATATGACTTGCGCTTGTATTGCATCGTTAAGAGCTTCTTGGGGCATGTCAATCATGAGATAAGAGAGACAGCGCCGTGCAAATACAGTGGGGGAAACCATTGTACCAACATCTATAAACTGAAAACAGTAAAAAACTTTCAGTGCAAGAAGCATGATAAATATAGGCATACTTTGTTCAAGCACGCAGAAATGTAGCAGTTCAAAGTAGATACAAATATCAAGCATAAACTGTGAAAGAGGTTAAAGGTGAGTAGCAACCAAACTCTTGTAAGGTCAAGAAATAGCATACATTGTTTAAAAAATTAACCAATTACAAGCTACCAAATCTTGCAAAACATGATATACACAATTTACAAGCTTTTGAAGAAACTCGACACCCTTCATGAGTATAAGTGAACATCCTTCTGATTTCGGCCAAAAACTTGAGCAGCATAAACCTCATAATTCCACGGGAAAAAGTGAAAAACAAAAGATTAATATAAACTACATCATCTGCGTAGATAGCTATAGTATTCTAGTACATTTTATCCTATAATTCATTGGGTATATTGGGCATGATATTTCCAATCTCATCAAATTATGTTAAAAAAGCATAAGTTTTAGGACCTAAAGAGGAAAGAACACATCAGTTTATCAAACATAATCGTACCTTAAGTAGTATGAAGACTCAATTGCAATATATCTGATAGATTTTAAGTAGCTCCATTCATAACTTTTATTTCTAGATACAAGAAATAACCAACCTGCGAATAGCATTCAATACTTGTTCTGAAATCTTTGTGCCGGAATGCAGAATCACCCTTCTTTTTTGAGTTCAATGTTTCCTGCATTTGATCAGTCCACATCTGAAAAGATAACTGCAAACAAAAACTTTGATATTGTTAGAGATGCGACTTTCTTGGGAGCAATGGATATAAAAAATACTTGGCCAGTTTCAAGTTTCAACTCAAACAATATCAATCTGATAACCCTCAGAAATCACTAAGGCAGATAAAACATTATTGAACGGTACTTTAAGAAAATATCAGTTCTTGTTTTACTCTCAAACTAAATACAGAAATTCAAACCTCATTTGCTGTTCCTTCGTCATCTTTGTAGCCGGCTTTTTCCAGAATCTCGTGTATAGCAGTCAAATCCATTCTAGAGCAAGCATCACCAAGTGGAGATAATTGTAGCTGTTGCAATGATGATGCATCATCAAGGGTTATACCCATCAAATCATGTGAAGGAACCTGCACAGAAGATGATTAAAGAACAAATCTATCATGCAATGTATCAAACTTTCAACAAGTCCAAGTATACCATGTACTCAAACCAAAAAAATATTATTTTTCACACAAAAACACTTAACATTGCTGATTGCAAAATTATGTACAACACAATTGCTGATTGCAAAATTATGTACAACACAATTACACATTTTCTACAGGTAAAGAAGTACACATGATAGACACAATTCATTAACATTTGGACGTTCATGAAAATGAGGTAAAATGAGAAAAATAATTAAGATCATTCACATGCTAACTGAATAAAAAGAACCAATAAACTACAACAGTCAAGTCCAATTTGAACATTTGTAATTACATGGATCCTAGTTTAGGATCCATGTCACCCACACCTTTTGGGTATCAAGTGGAAGTAGAAGTAAATCAACCAGAGTTGAAAAAGGAAATCCAAAAACTGACAGGCAAGAATGTGGTATAAGCTCGTCATATACAAGAATAACCAGATGTGGCTTCTGGACTAAGACAAACCTCAGTTTCTTTTTGAAGAGCTGCCAAAGCAGTAACCAATGATTTCATATTAGGACGCTCTCGGGCCTCAAACTGCAGGCAGCGAGAAGCTAAGCGTACTAGCTCAGTTCCATCGTCATTTGAAAACTGCCCTTCCAAGCACGAGTCTGTCAGCGTCAGAAAGTTTCTGTCACGAATCAAGTCAAGTGCCTGTAGATAAAAAGCATGTAGATAATTGGCAAATAGCTAAGTATTATCCTCTTAGAAATCAACTTCCTTTTTTACATTTCAAAAACAACAAAATAACACTTGAGTTCTAGAAACCAGGTCAAACACATGCAACTTACATGACTTGGAGGAATATGTTTGCCACTTAGAAGGTCAAGCAAAAGAGTTCCAAAACTATAAATTACACTCTCAGGTGTTATTCTACCTGCAATAATGACAAAAAAACTAAGCATTTTCGACAATTTTATCAACTAGAACAATGCCTAAAATTATTTTAAAAAAATCATTGACCAACATATAGTTCCAATGGTAGTCTAATTTCTTTTAGACTAACAAATGTCTCTCAATCTTCAAATGCTGCCCCACTGGTCGTCGAACCACTATAATGAAACACTTTTGAAGCAATGTTTTTACATGTACTCATCATCTTAACTCTTATGAATTTTATAAAAATAAAAGATAATAAAATAAAGTTGAACAGTCGGAAATAATAAAATAGAGATCTCATTATTCGTTCAGATGAAACTTAAAACTTACCTGTTCTCAAGTACTCAGGAGGTGTGAAAGCTAAATTTGTGCTGTAACTTTTCCCATCCCGGCTATTCTTCATCAATCCAAAGCATGAAAGCCTAGGATTGCAATCCTGCAAAACACTACCTGAATAATGAGAGAGATACGTAAACCCTAAATACAGATTAAGTTATAAGAGCACACCATGGGGCAACGTGTAACTTACATCATCAAATAAAACTCTGTAAGCATTAAGATCATGATAAAGGGCACGCCCTTTGCCTGTACAGTATTCTAAAGCTTGAGCAATACAAAGAACCACCCTCAAACGCATTGCCCATTTCATTGGTTGAGATTCCCCTGAATATTAAGTCCAAGTAAAAGATATATACATTTAAACTATAAAAAATTATATTAAAAAACAATAATTCAAACTGTATGTAATCAATTCAGATGGCATTCTTAATTCATGTTTTAAAAGGGAAAATTGTAAAAAAAGACATTGCACAAAAAGTACATTGGCAGTTGCAATGAATCAAGTAAAGACCAAAAAAACTTGTATGCTGTTGTAACTTACAATGAAAAAGGTGCTTTGCTAGTGTCTCGTGGGACATGAATTCAGCCACGAGCAATCTTTCCTCCCCTTCACAACAGCAACCAAGTAAATTTGCTAATCTTTGATTTCGAAGCTGTCCTACAGCCCTCGCTTCATCCTGTTACAATCGATAGGGCATAAACATAAGACAAAACTAGGAACAAAAGAACTGTAAAAGTCATGTGAGCGTTGGCAGTCAAGTACAGTAAGATATAAGTTCCTATGAACAATATAGTATTTGACCTCAAAAATTTGATTTTAAAACCAGTCTTAAATGTATGTGATTATCAAAATCATTAAGTTACTTAAAAAATTTTCATTATTGCACTCATATATTTCCAGTCACCTACGATGGACACACATTTTCTGAGCAACATGAGAATTGTATTGTAATGGATTGAAGGAAGTAGCAGAAAACCAAAGAGATGATAATGATCATGATGATTACGATGCTAATGATGATGAATCAAAAAGTGGTACGTTGAGACATTCTTATAGGAAATCATGATGTATAGAAACATACCAAAAACTGACGTGAATCTGGCCAAGCCGCTCTATTGAAACGCTTAACGGCAATGCGCCTGTGGTTATCCAGCTTTCCTTTATACACAACATTTGGTGCTTTCTCACCGTGCTCAGAAACTATATTTTCTACAGCAAAACCCGCAGTTGCAACCCTCAATTGGTCAAAGGTGAGCTCACGAAATGCAGGCACATCAATATCACTCTTCTCAGCATCCTCTGCAAAAGAAGCAGTTAGCACTCCGTAGAAAATTATCTACAGTGGTAGAAATTAAAAGAAAAAAATTGTACGCACCAACATCTGATTCCCCCACTATTATGATATCAGGTTCTGAACACCAGCAACACGTGAGATTGGAGCAGGTACAGCCCATCCTCGCTGGCTCAAACAAGATCAAAACCACCGTGCAGAACTGGCAGGTAGAACCTACCACCCGCCAACAAACGCCAGTCAAGTGCCAGAAGCAATTATGCACCACAGACCATTACTCGGTCCCCAGAAACATAAACCTCAAGCTGATCAAATTTTCAAGTTGCAAAGACAGTCACCTACAGCTGAAAAACAAAAAAATTACACATTAGATCCAAGAAAAAATGCTCATTATGATTAGCCATTGCAAAACATAGAATAAGTAAATCTGTAGAGTAATTTAGAAGCTAAAATATGCCTTGTCAAAGATAATAATCGATCAACAGCAACCACCTCTGCACTGAAATCTAGTTATTGGATAAGATACTAAAAAAGGAGCACCTCAACTAGAACAGTCAAATCAAATCAGAGCAGCACTTCATCGAGAACTCAGATTGACTGCAACACTTCACCAAAGGAATAAACGCATTACATAAAATTCCCCTAATGAAACAAGACCCGTAGCACAATCTACAATCAAAAGTAGCTCAATCGTACTCAAAAGCAACTCCATATACACTCAAAAGCAGTGTAAACAAGCCCAAAACAAAAATGATCCTCAACACAACACCTTTCCAATAAAAGCAAAAAACAAAAAAAGCAGCACCAGAATCAGAACCAACCCACCAAAAAGCACACAAAGCAACCTCGAAAAACAAGATCCATTGAATGATCCAAAGGCCTCACCTTCCCCCGCCTCCACCAAAACCCACACAACCAAATCACAAAACCCAACTAGCAGACCACAGAGACCAGCTCAAAAATCGCAAAGACGCCACCTTCCGAGCAGGACAAGTGCAGAGGGAGCTCAGCTGAGCTACTCCCCCACTGAAGCTCGGAGATCGGATCTCAAAGAGCAGGCGTCGTCGTCTTACCCCCCATCAGTCCACCACCAACGTGGATACTAGCAAATATTATATCGCTTATTCCGAGCAGGGGAGGAATAAAGAAATCGGGGAGCCTGCGGCTGTTGGAATTCCCTTCTGACCACCACCACCACCACCGCCGACATGGGCACCATGGTGCCAACCCTACCTAAGCCCATCCATGGCGGCTCTCCGTGTTTTTTACCGTAACAATTAAAATCAGATTTTTATCCACTAAAAATTCTTATACTTCACCTTTTTTTTATTGGATACCATGAATATATATTGTGGTAGCATATCTTAGATTGTTTTGTAATTTTCACTTCTTTAATTTTATTATTATTATTATATATATATATATATACACACCAAGTGCGTAGATATGGTAAGTGTGCTTTATTTATGTTGGTTTATATGAATTTCTTGTATGAACATTTAGGTTTTTTTCCCTCGTATAGAATGAAAATTTAAGTTATGTAGGAAAATGCGATAGTTTAACATGTAAGACGATTTTGACAAATTATCAATTATCTTAGCACGTCAGGCTCATCTTTGAGCAATTTAGGGTGGTTATGTGCAGATAGATTGCTTTGAAAAATGTGTAAAATATTTTTAATCGTGTAAATCTATTTTATTGCATTCGCCTTGAAATGCCATTCTTTGAACGGGCGGTTTATATAGAAGAAAACGCTCACCAACATAAATTATTTACTCGTCGAAATAATTTTGTTCCCAAATATTATTATTATTCAATTATTCAAATTAAAATTTTCATTCTCTTTGTCTTTCAACCTCATTAAAATAATATTTTATTATAGGTAATGATTTTGCAACACTTACAAGCACATCAATCTCGGATTCAAGGGCCAAGATTTATAGGCCATCTATTCTAAGCAAAGTCTCGTTTACAAGAGGCCTAAGTGCACTATTTATAGATATACGCCAGTCAATTAAATATTAAAATTCCATAGATTGAAATTACAAAATCAATCTAAATATTAATTACAAAAGTTACAAGAAACTACCCCTAAGCTCTATTACATATAATTATTAAAAATAAAATGCATAATAATACTATACTGCATCATTGGTCACTTGCATCCCTAATATTACTCCCTAAATACTGCCGCAAGGAAAACACCCAACAACGATAATTGTTTATTTGCAAAATAATTATTTTATCATAACAATGCTTGCTAAATATTTTGAAATATTCTCTCGTATAATATAATATAATGAATGAACATTTTATTATATATCTTGATTTTTCAATTAAAGATGATTTATAATAAAGGGGGAAAATTAGTCAAGCCCCTTTCAAGCACTGGAGATGACTTTACTAAAATATTAGACATGACACACAAAAGAAAGCAGTCAACTCGAATTGTTTACTTCCAAAATAATAACTATATTTTCCTACCTATACATAAAACATTTATTTTTTACTTGGTTTACATCATCACAGTCTATTTAATGAATATTTACATATGCAAATGGTCATGAGCCCTAGTTGCAAGCTTGGGCTTGGTTTGTCTTGTGACCAAGCCCAAGCCCAAGCCCAATCTTGGACCGACCCGTGCCCAAATTATCTCGACGCAACACCGACCCTAACTAATGCAATCATATTAAGATTATTTTATTTCTCTCATTAATGATTAAATACATTCAATAAACCCTTGTAGGCCGTAGGACCAATCCATTTGTTTTTTTCTAAAATGAAAAGGACCCCGCCCATAGTATTTTAGAATGCACAGGCGGGAATCGGAATCATCCAGCACAAAGGTGTGCCCCAAGACAACTGGGCTAATATTAGGGTAGTACAAACCTTGTAATTGTTAGTCATGCGAGGCAGGATAAGATTCTCCCAAAATTCTCATCTGTGATCTTGAAAACGCAAACAAGCATTGTGAGGCTGATGGCTATCGGCTACATAATCATGGCGGGGAAAAGCTACAAAACTAAATTAGAATAAGCATTCACCTGCTCAAGCATATAAACATTGAGATGCTGCAAGTAACCTGTTAAATAATTTGGGCATGAGCATGAACATCTTTTTGCAAATAAAATTATAACTAGCATGATTAACCAAACTTAATTAAGACCAAACCCAAGTTTTTGCCTTGCATCTTTTGCGCATTGCTTCAGGCACTACTCATAACAACAGATCTTACCTAATCCAAACTTCTGTCAGTTATAAGCATTGCTATTGTATATGTACATTGAAACAACTAGGATGGTATTAATGGCCAGGGCACTACAAACAAAGAGATACTTGATAAAATCGGAAAATGAAAGGAAATATCAGACTTGATGACAAAAAGTGGGAGTCAAAAAAATGGGAAGAGCTTATATCATAGTAATAATTCAATCTAATCCAGACGAACTTTGACACATTGCCCTCTTATCTTTCATACGAGTTCTGTATATAAAACTGCAAACATTAAAATAACTAGCAAATGCCTCAAACCTAAATAGATAATTAGATAGTTACATATGTTCACATGGTAGTTTAGTTGAGATAAAAATAATCCAGGGCGGGACCAAAAAAATAACCAACAAAAGCAACAATAGACAATAACGGATACAGTGGTGATAACAGTTGCAAATAAGTTGGGTTCTCTTCAGTTATCTGGCATTTGAATGTGTTCAAATCACAATCTGCATCAGTATTGTTTCAAAATGCAGAGTTTAGGGACATTTTCTGATGCCTGCATCTAATGAATCACGGGCTTGAGGGGCTGTGCTCTCAAATTTAACAAATCTGTTTTAGCTTCCCGCTCCTCGTCCAGCTCTCCCACAACACATCTGTAAAAGTTAGTAAATTAGTACATATAACCGTTGGAAGTAGTAGTTGGGAAATAAATATTGATAGAAACTTGATGCAAAAGAATACATATTATCGCCTCTTATGATGTATAGCCCCAGCACAATCTGCTGAACTCCTTGCTGCAAAAAAAAAAAATCCATTACGACTTAAGAAAGCACAAAATCAACAAACAAATAAAAAGAAGAAGCTATGCAACGGTAAAACACTAAATATCTAGCAGGTCACATCTAGGGACAGTAAGTACCTTGCCCTTAAATATTTTAACAAAATTCAGGATCTTCACATTTAAGGTTGACATTATACAATTAATAAATGACAAGAAGAAGGATAAATGAAAAATCAAAGTTCGCAAGATTTAAAAACAATGCCAAGATCAATAATTTGGGAGCAGCTGGATGACCAAGAAGAAGAAGAAGAAGCTAGAAAAAGAAATGACACCCTATCTATCATTCCACTAAGAAGAGAACTAAACACATTGCATGGGAGAAAAGGTATCTTCCATTTGTTTGGTTGACGTTGTAAAAGCTCTAATCTGCACCAAACTCATGCCTGCTAAGAAACTACCAGGAGCATGTCTAGAATGTCGAAGAATTATCGTCTCCATCATCTATTATGACTATCATTGTTGTCAACACAATAGTTGAATCTCTATACGTTTGCCATTTTTTATAAGTTCCCATCTTGTCTAAGGCTCATAATTGTTTCCTATTAATTTTTTCAGTTGGGATCATGGTGTTGTCACGAAAAAGATGCATTTTGTTTTTGGTAAAAAGAGTGGGTGAGGCAAACTCAAAAGGGCATGGATGCAGAAAACAAGGAAAGACATGGACAATTTGAAATTAAGCATTGACATGGAGGGAAATAATCCGCAAACCCAAACTCAATTATTTGAGATCCGGTGGATGAAAATGAAAAAGAAGAAGAATTGTGATCACCGACAAAGAAAAAATTGCAATAGTTTTTATTATCTTTCGTACTACAATGGACTTGGGGATTACGACAGCACCGCACTAGGAAGATTTTTTGGATCAAAAGCAGCCGGCCTTCACATGTAATGGACACAGTGGGCAACTATATGTCCAAGACTCTAAACTATCCTAAGCCTCCGTATGGCTGGCTGACGTATGAAATTTTTTTCATGTAAAATGTATGAAAATTGCATAGTTATGATTGACAAAGAGTTGACTGTTATGTAAATTTGAGTTAGTTATGATATAAAACACTGTATTTTCTTGTGTTTTTATACTAGATATTGCGGAAATAAAATGTCCAAGGGGCATCATTTGGTGGAAGCCTTAGTTTCATCTCACTATAAAATAGCCTAACTACGTAAAACAGATCAATGCATTTGGCCATGAATTATTACCATGCATTTAATATATTTTCCATTTCATTCATGCCATAACAAAACAGAGCCTGAAAACAGAACTCTTTATTGGTAGAAAGGGGAAAGAAAACAAAATGAGTGCTACCTTGGTGGAGTAAACTCGTTCGTGAGATTCATCGAGAATAATATTAGTCGCCTGGTCATAACCTCTCAGAATTCCCTGGTGGCAGGAAAGGGGAAAAACATAACAAAAAAGCATTGATAAAAATAAACGCAAAAGCCCAAGGCTAACCACAATATTGCGGCCGTCGTTGGTTATCACAGATATCAGCTCTGCAAGATAAAGACACCCAAATGTTAAAATACACAATGATGCCGGACATTTGAAAGCGTGAAAAATCACAGAGCAGAGTTCAAAGAATATATGAAGATCTTTTACGTACGATCGACAAGTGAGTCAAGCCCAGGTCCAGCTGCCATAACGATCCGAAGGTGCAGAAAATCAACTTCCAGAGTGGAGGATTGGAAGAAAGAGTCCTCGAAGCACAAACTGTCCACAAAGAAATGCCGCGGCGGTGGCGGTGGCGGTCGGTGGCGGTGGCGGTGGCGTGTGGCGGTGGCGGTGGCGGTGGCGGCCGGTGGTGGGGGTACGAGTGTGAGGATTAGGGCTCGGGGGTTGGATTGAGGTTTATGCTTTTATCTATTCTAACATTGACACTGTGAAACGATAAAACGAGGGTATGAACGTCTTTTCGTCGAAAACAATCGGACATTTTTATACAATTTTTTTATTTTTTTCGAGTGGAATTACACTCCATACTCTATAAATTAAAATTACTTCGGATTCAAACCTGTCATCCCACCTAACTTAACCGGTGGTATTATATTTTTACTGATAGGGTACTCATCGGATAAGTCGAGTCAAGTTTATTTGGCTCAAACTAAACTTGTTTAATTTTGAGTTCAAGTTCAAATTAGGGTAAAAAATATTTGAGTTGATTCGAATTTGAGCTAAATTCAAACTACCTAGATTTGTATTTACTGGTATTATCTTTTCGTATAATTCACACTAAAATTTAATATATAATTAAAATATCTCAAGTTTAACATAGCATAAAAGATAATTTAACCATGCATAAATTTATTAAAATTTAATATCATATAATGATATTTTTTAATTTAGTTATAATTATATAAAGAAATTTAAAATAAATATAATAAAAAATTTTATTCCTTATATACAAGTAACAAACCTCAAGCCAATCCGAGTTGTACAGTATAAGCCCAAACCCAACTCATTTAATATAGAATTAAGCTTCAAGTCGAGTTTTTTACTTAAGTATCGAAGCCAAATCAAGTTTTGAACAACCCTACAATGCGTCATAAGAGCCTTTGGGATTAGTATGATAATAATATAATAGATTGAAATTCCAAATTTTTGGTTTTTTTGAAAAAAAATATTGACTTCTTTTTCAAAAAATATCAATTTTTTATTTGAATAATGATAGTTGGGTGAATATTCATCCAATAGTATAAAAATATTTTTATTTTATTAGCATAAAAATATTTAATTTTTTTGGTTGAGACCATATTAACCAAAATCAAGTGTTAAATTCGATTAAACTTGAATAATCATATTTTCTATTTTTAAACACAAAAATTTATTTGATTTCAAACAAATTCTACATTTTTGCTTTATATCTCCAAAAAACCTTGAATATTCAAATTTTGTTCATTGTTTATTAATGAATCTTTTTAGTGAAAACTGAAAACATAAATTAGAATCCAGACTTCCCACTTTAGTGAAAACTGAAAACCAAACCAAATCTCAATTAACAATTCTATTCATATAACACCTTAATTTAGTCTGAACCTAAACTAAATCCTGATGTTATATTTGGAATGTTATTCCTACTGCATACAAACTTTACAGAAGCAAATATCATCTATCAAGGAGGCTTAAGATAATAACCTTCTAGGGTTTATCACATAATACATGTCAATCATACTACCATACGATGGCTCTTATGTTTAAAGCTCCTAACATGAATATTCCGAATCATGGGAGAGGCAACACCACCCCAACAACTAAACATGTGACTTTAAATAATGCGGATGACCATTTCAAACTACACAAAGGCAACATCCCTAAAGTATTTAAGAGGTTGAACTTTTTATAAATGCAGATGTATGATCTAGTTCTTATACTTAATTTTAATCTTTGAATTAGGTATTCTTATCTTTATGATGATGTTGATCTTAAGGTAATATAAAAACTTGGTCATGGTTACCTCTTCCACATACCCCACAATTAAAAGTAAACACATATGCATCATCAATAGTTAGGGCATCATACCCAAACAATTCGTCTTCACATGAACTCTTCTAGCAATGTAGATCATAAGCTCCTCCGGTCCACATTTTATCACACACACAGAGTTACAACCAAATACGTTACATGTACCTTTAAAGCTCTAACATCAATTTTGAGACTGAGGCTACCTTATCGACAATCATTAGAATACCCTAAAGTCAACACCTTGTATGCCAATAATAATAATAATAATAATAATAATAATAATACCCACAATCACACGTAACACATCCAACACATCAACATAGGCTTTAAGACATCTGCCTACATCTCAAAATATTCCAGATTCCAAACTTCCCAAAATACATGAATTAATATATCACATATTCCAGACTTCCTAAAATACACAAATCAAATCTCCAAACACACAAGTCATACAACATAGATACATAAATCCAATACATCACTCATAGCACAACAAAACCAAAAGGTATCATCCCTTGCCAAGAACCTCCCGATCAATTCGCCTACATCGGCCATTCCCATGGATATTCGCAAATATGAATATAGAAAAATTTATCAGTAATTAAACGGTCCAAAAATTACTACAAATAATATCAACTTGACTAATGGCTATCTCAATACCCACGAGAAAATTTAAACTCCAAAAATACATCACAGAGTTATAAGTATGGGCCTACATACCCTTGTGTCATAATTAAAATCTTATGCTGAACAATTCAATGACAATAATATGATGAACAAACATATTTACGCCCTCACATCTCCTATATCGCCTGCAATGGTACTCAGGTGTCTTGGAGCAAGGTTAGTGCCATGTTTTCTGAAAACATGTTACATTCGCAAGACCCACTTACATTGCATTACTTTAAGTATAAAAGAGTACTAGTGTAATTCTTACAACTCATACCACTTACTCTCTTGACTGTAAAATCCACAATATTTCATATACTTATATCATAGGCTTGGGTAGGGATTTATATCATAAGTTTTCTGGATCTTCCAATTTGAAAGCCATCAAGGGATTTCATCTATGAAGTTTTATTAAATTAAAAACTCGGCTAAGTGGCTCAGCATCGGAGGGATCATATCAAAATGTCGTCAACGTTGCTCTACGTCTAAAACTCACTGAAACCTTGTTCATGGAGCTAAGAAGAAATGAAGCAAAAGAGTCCTACATACCTAAATAAGTCGAGCTCATCGTCCTAACCCGACGAGCTTACTCTACATATCCTAGCAAAGAGTTTTATTAAAAACGGCACACAAAATGAGGTAAAGGCTAACATATGCACAACACATTCAGCCACTTAATTAACTTAATTATCTTATTTTATAACTTGTTAAACCTTATTAGGTAACCTAAGTTAAGTTTTGGGGTTGTAAGTACACTTAATGGAAAATCTCATACTTAGGAAAAAACTTAACCATAGATTTTTTGGATAGGCCATACGATGTCCAAATGAGCTAAAAAGTGAACCAATGGGCCCTAACATCCTAAGGGTCACATAAAAAAATCTTTATGGGCTAGCTTATGGGCCAACACTAGGATCAATGCCCACTAAGGAAAGGCTAAGGTGTTGGGAACAATGTTCCTAGGAAGTACAATAACTTACCTAAGGTTTGTTCATAAGCTTGGAGACTCCAAATGGGTCTAGGTAACATCGGAGAGTTATCCAACATCGTAGGCTTTGATCCTCTAAAATTTCACATCCAAATTTCTTGTATTTAGGCCTAAGTGAATTCAAGAATGAGAGGCATTAGTTAGGACATTTTTGAAGTTTGCTGTACCTACATGGCATGGAGAATTTCTACCGAAAAATCTATTCATCCAATGGATACCAAATTTTAGGGTAATTAAGTAGGGACATACCCTAGGGTCTGGGTCAAAATTTCAAAAATTTCATTGTCAAATGACTAAGGTTTGTGAATTTGCAACCGGAACTAAGGAACTAGGGTTTCACACTACATTTCCATCTACTCCACAATGCCATTTAATTAACTAATTAAATGATTTTTAACTTAGCCCAAAATTTACAAGTTTCCGTAAGTAATTTGGAGGTCTTTAGATAATTTTAACAAAATTATGAAAATCTTTAGCAATCCCAATAGGGAGCGCAATCTCAGAGCATGATATATCACAACAACTACACATTAAGCACACACGGTATTTACCGGTTTTGTTCAAGGCTTTAATGACATTCACTTTGCTTGGTAATTTACCAAAAATTATCTAGCATATTAACCTAGAAACATGCAAATGATTGCATTCAAATATGACTTAAAATATAATGTAAAAATTAGGAAAAGTGGTGGGCAATAGGGTTGCTAATTGAGTGAGCCAGCTTGTGAGCATTTAGCGTTCGACTTGATTTGACTCGACTCGAAACTCGAAATTTAAATGCTCGAGCTCGAACTCAACTTGAACTCGAATCTTACGAGCAGAACTTGAGCAAGGCTGTGTTCGACTCGACTAGACTCGGTTATAACTCGAGCTGAGCTCGACTCGAACTTCGACTCGAACTCGACTTGATAAAATAATATAATAATATAGTTTTTATATTATATTATATATATATATATATATATATATATATCAAGATACAATATAATACTAAAGAAGTAGGATAGTTGAGATGGTAAGTATTCACTTTGATGACCTCAAGGTTGTGGGTTCAATCCACATTGAGTGTATTTTTTAAGTGAGGTACTTTTGACTTTTAATCAAGCTAGTTTCAAGCTCACGAACGAGCTAGGTTCGAGCTCGGAAAAATTAAACAGTTTACGTGTATTCGAGCTCGAGTCGAGCTCGAACACATAAAAGATATTCGAGTCGAACTCGAGCATGTATGTTCAAAACTTGTTTGATCTCGAGTCGAGTTTGAACATAAGTTGAGCTCGGCTCGCTCACTCGATTAGCACCCCTCGTGGGCAAGTGACCGGGAAAATAAAGTCATCACCTTTCACTAACTTGTGCGCACCCATATATGCTCATACAGACTAATAAGATGAAACATACTTCATAAGACATGTATATCTATCACTTATGAACACAGCAAAGCAAGAAACATCTAAAACAATGATCTATAGCCCGAGATTCATCATATCTAATGAAACAATGTATATATATATATATATATATATATATATATAAATTGTAAAAATTATAACTATTTTTATACACATGGAAATGACGTGATTCTAAAGCTAAACTACTATTAACAAGCCAATATACATGTGAAAAACGCAATAAAAATGTACACACATACATACATACATGAAACAAATACAAAAACATAAGGAAAGAGGGGAAAGGTTAGACTTTTATTTCTTGTGGGTTTAAGGGGAGGTCTTTTGGGGCTTCTTACCTAAGCCCTACAGCCCTAAGATTTGGTTTGGCTTGGAGAGGGCTTGAAGAATGCCTAGGTAGGCTGTAGAGGAAGTGGAATTAAGGGATCTAGAGTCTTGAATTATATTTAAAGGCATAGTTCATTTGTTTTACAATAATTTGCGTGTTCTTTTTTATGAAATTAAAATTCATTAAAAGAACTCAAAAGGGAAAATTACAAATACAAAGAGCTCGATTAGTTAGTTATTGGCCTCAGTGGGATGTAAGTTGCTCTAAGGGTAGTTTGCATTGGTAGTAAATATTGAACAACCCTGCAAAGTAGAAAAAATTGTCAAAGAGCTTAAGCTGCATATAGGAGATCTCATTGCCACCGATATTTTCGGAGCATGCAGTTGAAATCACCTAAGGGTCTATTTGGTTTGATAAATTATGAGAGAAAGAAAAAGAAAAGGATGTAAGAAAGAAAAAGAAAAGGAATAAAAAGTCTATGGTGTGTTTGGCTAGAAATAAAAGAAAATTTGTAAAGCATTATTCTCACTTTCCATCATTTCCATAACATTTTTTATAGGAAAATAGTTTGTGAAGAAGTTTTCCACCATGATGGAAAATATATTTTTCTCACATTTTCTTTCAAACCAAAGAAGTAAATGTGAAAAAAGTGCACTTTTGTCACATTTTCTGTAACATTCCAATTTTTCAATCCAATCAAAGTGTGATGTTAAAAATTTGTAAAGTTAATAATTTAACTCCTATTGTACAAGCTTCACGGAAACAACTTTTAAAAGCATAGGTTAGAACCATTCAACGACCAACTAAAATCATACATGTTAGACCCTTTGGGCCCCCATTAATCCAAAAGCTAACTCAGGGATAAGGCTTTCCCATTAGCCTATATATAAGTCACCAACACCCTTTACGACTGATGTAAAATAAACCCAACCTGGGTTACAAAAATCGGCCAATTCTACTCGAAATTGGCTAATTTAAATCGGATTGGTGGCGATCTGTGTCCGCGATGGGGCGAGGGCAGCAACAAGGCGGCGGGGCAGCGCAGGGGGGTGGGGGGGGTGACGAGGTAACAGGGCAGGCTGCGGGGCGAGGCAGGTGGTGAAGGGGGGCGGGGGGCGGCGATCGAGGGAGGGAAGATGGGTGGCATCGGGGAGAGAGAAGGGCAGATGAAATAGTGGTTGCATTCTTGTAATTAAAAGTTGACTCGACTTTGACTCGAGTAAAAAATAATAACTAACTACAAATAATTCAAAAATATCCAAAAAATATGAAAAATATCATAAAATACAATAAACATTTTAGCATAAATATGACACCAGAATGACATGTTCTATTACTAATAACCCACAAATTATGACTAAGTTGAAATTTTTGTATAGGACCGATTCAACTGAACCGATTCCTGACCAATTTAGACCGATTCGATCTGATTCAGTGACTCCCTCGAAAACCGATTCTGATTCCGATTCGATTTTTGCAACTATGAACCCAACAACTCCCCTTCACACATCGGGTGATCTCGAAATCACCATCGTCTCACAATTACCCCTTCACCATACGAAACTCACATATTATCATGGTTACAAAAATCAGAATAGCAATCGGAATCGGAATCAGTTTTCGAGGGAGATCAAATCGGTTTAAATCAGTCAGGAATCGGTTTAGTTGAATCGGTCCAAATCCGTCATATAAAAAATTTTGACAACTCATAACATAAATACATGAAATACATAATTACATAATTTCTCAACACAAATACCCAAGTTTATAGTTTAATACAAGTACAAAAGATCATCACTATTTATCATCACAAGTACAAATCTGGCACTGATAAAAAATACAGTAACAGCTAAATTCAAAATCTAAGTGAGTGCCAAAATAGCAGGATAGCGTAAGATCATAAATTAAATTAAACAACCATCAAGTAGGCTGGCGACAAAGTCAAATCAGATATCAGAACAAACAACAAATCTGCACAATATAGAATTTGTACCAAAAACAATAGCTAAATTCAAAATCATATATGAGAACAAGCAAGTCTACACAATATAGAATTTATAACGAAAAAACAGCTCATTTCAAATCAAAATGAGTGCCAAAATGAAGGGCCAACGATCTGAGAAAATTAATTGAAGTAAACATTCATCAGTGAGCTAATGACCAAACAAAATTATAAACTAGAACAATTATGAAATGTGTACAATGTCGAATTTGTTCCAACAATGACATTGATAATTGAGATCATAAATTATAGTAATCAACCATCAACAACACCAAATACCAGCAAAAATCATACCCTACAACAAACAAAAAATTTGCACAGCATACAATTTGTAATAAAAAATAGCAACTAAATATCAATAAGAAATGAGCACCAAATTCATCATTAACACCCACATCAACAAACAGTAGCTAGAACAAACACCAAATTTGAACAGCATAGAATTTGTACCAACTTAGAACAAACAGAAAAGGCAAGCATGGAAATTTTCAAAAAAAAAATTGCAAAGGTACAAACAGAGGCCTGAGGGAAGGGGCAGCGGCAGATGGGCAGAGGCAAGGGTCGGCGACAGAGGGAGGGGCAGAGGCAAGGGGTGGCAGACAGGGTCGGCGGTGGAAAGGGTGAGGTTGGAGGGAAGGGGTGGCGGTAGATGGCTGGAGGTAAGGATCGGCGGTGGCGGACGGGCAGAGGAAGGGGCGAGGAAGTAAATTTTAGGTTTTTAAAATTTTGATTCCGCTTTTACCCATGCATAAATAATTTATTTATTATCATACCTAAGGTATTTTAGTCATTTACTCATAAAAACCGATTCTTCTCGATTTACCTCGATTTTGAATCGGCCGTGAATCAGTTGGAATAGAGGTGAATTGGCCGATTCTATAACCGTTTTATAAAAAAATGATTAACGGGATTTTTCGGATCGGATTGCTTCCAATTTCGAGTGGAATTGGCCGATTTTCATCATCACATATCATCACCCGACAAACTCCAGATTGCTTCTGATTCCGAGTGGAATCAGCTAATTTTTTCATCACAGTATATCATCACCTAACAAATTCCCTCCCCATCACAGTATATCATCACCTAACAAATTCCCTCCCCCTCCCCTGATACCACTGCTAGTCCCTTCAAGCCCCCAAAAGGGACTTGTAACAGGTGTCACAAGCCTTTCTTAATCTAAAAGCTAACTCATGGAATAAGGCTTTCCCATCCGCCTATATACAAGTCACCAACACCTTTTACGACTGATGTGGGTTGAACCCAACAATACATACATACATACATAATCATACATACTGTGTTACAATACACAAGGACACCATGTGCAGCTCGGACAACTCAACGGAGCATACAAGGTGTCATAAATATATATATATACCGGAACCTAGTTGACATGTCCGTATTATACATAAACATATACATGTACCAAAATTTAATCGATGATAACATACTTGTATCATACATTAGTATATACATATAACAGAATCTATTCGACATAAAATACTCGTATCATACATAAATGTATACATGTATCGAAATTTAGTTGACAGTAACATGCTCATTTTAGTAGGATCATATAGAAAAGTACACATATGTATACATATAAGTATTGGTGCATGAACCAACATGGTAACCTATGACCACTAAATCAAACTAGAAGTCTAGTAACATAAAGAAATACGCATACATGTATATATAAGTGTTAGTGCATGGGCAATATAATAACCCATAACTACTCAATCAAAGTAGAAATCTAGTAACACCTTAATATAAGAAAATATTCACCAAAGTATGGTTGACGTACTGGTATGTCAATGTGCAACCAACTTCAATGGCAAATTCTAACAAACTTAGGAACCAACGACCATATTGAAAAATTCAACAAAGGTGGTTGTTTCATACCAATTTCCCCTTGTTGAGTTGAGAAAGATATGTTTATATAGACATAATTTAGTGTGTGAAAACGAAAAAAGAAATAAAAAGTCATAATAAATTAGTCATAAATACATACATATTTTATAATAATGAAATATAAAAAGACAATAAATAAAATTTATTTGAAACAATCTATAAATATTATTTAATTAAATTAATTTAATAATATATTTAATAATATTTAAGATCTATTTCAAGATAAAATAACCCATTTATTTTTGGGGTTTTGTATTTTCTTTCTCTTTCTTACAATCCAAACATACCCACCCTAAGAAAAGTCAAGGTTGATGAATATTAGGTTCATTGTTCATCAGACTTATCCATAAAGAATGACTCTCTTGTTTGTTGCTTGTTGCTTAAACCATTATAAAGAAAAATGGAAATTTGATTATTAGATTAAATGCGAAATAATGAATAGATTGAGCACTTCCCCAAAGCTACCTTACGTTGATAATGGTGGGATTCATAAAACAAAGATTCAGCCAAGGGGGTTGATGAATCATTGTGTATAATATGACAACTTCTATCATACTTTGGTGACATAACTGAAACTTAGGGTCTTTGATCCTCATTTAGCAAAGGTCAATAAGAGAAATACCTTCCTTAGATATAAAGCTGGAGACATTCAATCTCTTCACTCGATAGGAGAGCCCGTGAGTGTTTCAAGATGCTAGGGAAGTTGTGCGGCAGTGGAGGGCTGATTGCCCGAGAAGGTAACTGCCTGCTTTGCTTTAGGTCTCTTAGAATGTCGAAATTTTGATGAGTAAACCTGGGCTGGAGGAGCCTTCTTTGATACGAACTCGTGGTGGTGAAGAGTGCTCAATCTGATCCATAGATGTAGGCTCTCTCGGAAAAGCAATCTGATCCATAGATTGCTTTTGAAATATAGTTTCTTGGTATAGCCTGATGATCATTACTAAAAGAAGAACGATGAACCAGTTCAGAATTATTTAAGATAGTTGTTAAACCTGGGAAGGTTTTGTTTGTGACAACATATGTTAGCATTAGAGGGCTGAAGACTTGATATTATGCAGAGGGCATGGCTGGACCGGACGCCAAACCTAATGTGAAAGACAAGCTACTTTTGAGTCATCAAAGCATAAGCATTTAGAGCGAATTTCTGGTTTCCATTCACATATTATGGACTGAGTTAGGGAAGAACCATCCTTTTGCAACATTAAAGATGCGGTAAAAGAGACTGTGGAGTCAATTTCCTCATTAGCTTGAGTGGATACAAGCTAATGGTTGCCCTATTTGTAAAGAGGGGAGCACCAAACTATACCAGTTAACATAGTAATATAACCATCTACAAAATATTGGACAGGAAGCTCTGAGAAATAGACTGATATGGGTATAGTCTTTAACATCTCTCTGTCGTGCCACTTGTGTGAAGAATAAGAGGGCAACCACCAATGGTCCAAGCATTTTGTAAGATATAGTCCACATTCTTCCCACTTGAAAAATAAAATAAGGAGTTTTATGTCAGGGACTGTTATGCCATAAGTGGTAGAGAGCTTCCAAATTTCTTTGAGTAGGTTTTAGTACCAAAGAAAGTTAGATTGCTTTCCGTAACCATAACAATACCCTACAAGTGTACTCTGTTCAAACTTAAGATGTGCTCATCTTTGTAAGTAGCTAGAATTATTGTGTACTCTGTTCTCTGATTTACATTTTTGTTTTCTTACTCAGCTCGCAGTTGTTAGGTTTCTCCATTTTTGGGATTTATGATTTATCCACACAGATATACTGTTATATGTAGCTACTTCTGTAAAGTAGTCAGTTTTTTGAGTTTATCATTTGATTTCGCATTCTTTCACGTCTTGTACTCCAAATCTTGTCACAGGAATCTGCAAAGTTCTATGCTCTAGAAAGTCCAGAGCTGGAGAAGGTTATCTTATCAACTGCCAAAGTTGATAAATGGCTGATGCATTGCAGGGAGGTTGTTGGTTTGTTAACTGATGAAATAGGTTCTCTAACAGCTGCTTTCAAGAAGGTCTACTCTTAGCTTCTCAAAGGATATATTTCAGTAATCAGTTATCTAGTTTTGTAAACCTTTTCTCCATATCTGTCCGATAAAAGGTAGTTTGGACAGAGCTCTGTGCATGTACCGTAAGTCTGAAACCGAAATATCGGCAGACTGTTGTTGTATATGCTCCCCCAGTGACAATACAACTGACTTGCTAACTTGTTTAAGATGCACTGACAAGTAAGTTCCTATTCTCATGAAATACATATGCTCTGAAAATCTGGATGTGTGCTTGACTTTTGTCATTTTAAATTCGAAGTTTGAATATTCTGTGACACTAGAAAACATTGTTTAGCATTTTGGTATAATTTTTATACTTGCCTAGGGAGAATCTTTTGTCGTTCTTTGTATTTTTGGGATTTTGTAGTATCGGGTTTTGTTTTACTATAGTAACTGTAGAGTTCATCATATGCAGGTTTCTTATGATTAGAGGTAGGGCTGTTTGTATTCTTTAATGCCTCATTTTCTTGCATCAATTCTACTTGGCAGACTATGCAAATTCCACATTTTACAATTTACTATCTTTGGGAACCTTGGCACACGGATGAACCTCATGGTCTTACCAACTGATTCTCGTAGTGGCTTTTTTAAGCCTTCTGTACTTGTCCTTCAGTAAATTTGTCATATGGATCTGTCTCTATAAATCCGTGTTTACCTAAAATATCTTTATCGTGGTTCGGTTGCATGAGAATCCTATGCTTGTCAGTTAGTTGAATGATTAGCAGTCGGTCAGTTTGTTGTTGTAATGGTTGTTTTTGTTAATTATGCATGTTGGGCATCTTCTAATGCTGTAGATGATTGTTTGTATCATAGACATGTTGAATTTGAATTTACACAGGTATCATCTCTCATGTTTGAGATCCCTAAGCTCTAATGCCCCGGCAGTGGAAGAATATATGCCCTTTCTACTTATTCATGGAGCGTGCAGTCACCTATGGCAATGGGGGATGCTCTCTTGTCAGCACTGAATGTTTAGTTTAGTATGTAGCGTTGTTGTGAAACAGATTGTCAACTTAGAACCGAGTGTTGCAAAAATTGGCCGGTTCTACTCGGTCGGTCTACCGGAATTGGCCGGTTTAAATTGGATCAGGAGGCATCCGATTTAAAAAAAGTGGTGAATTGGTTAGTTTAAAAAACGGTCGTCGAATCGGCCGATTCACACCGATTCCAACCGATTCACGATCGATTTCAAATTGGCGTAGATAGGGAAGAATCGATTTTTTATGGGTAAATGATAAAAATAACCTAGGTCTGTAAATGAATAAATTTATTATGCAAGGGTAAAAATGGAATCTAAATTTTAAAACCTAAAATCCGTATGCCTGCCTCAACCGCTCCCCGTGTGCCTAGGCTTCCCTTCGCCATCACGCCTGTGTGCCTCGGCCTTCCTCCACTGTCACCTCCGTGTGTGTCGCCCCCGTGTGTGTCACCCCTCCCACTGCCGCCCCCTGTGTGCCTCGGTCTCCCTCCGCCGTTATCGCCTTGTGCCTCGCCCCTCCCTCCGTCACCGACACCTTTGCCTCCGGCCTCTCCCCTCCCTCCACCGCCGCCCCCGTGTGCCTCTGCCACGACCACCTTGTGCCTCGCCTCCCCCCGTCGCCGACAACTTTGCCTCCAGCCTCACTCCTCCCTCAGCCACCGCCCCCATGTGCGTCGCCCCTCTTCATTGTTCTTCTATTGGTATTGTTTAGTTTGGTTTAATTGCAGCATATTGCTGATAATGCATTGGCAATCTGTTTGCATTGGCATCTGTTTAATTGCAGCATATTGATGACATTGCATTCGCAATCTGTTAGCATATTGATTCATTTGTTTGCATTGGCGATCTGTTTAATTGCATTGGTGATGTGTTTAATTGCAGCATATTGCTGATATTGCATTGGCGATCTGTTTGATTCATCTGTTTGCATTGGTGATCTGTTTAATTGCAGCATATTGATGATATTGCATTGGTGATCTATTTAATTGTAGCATATTTATTCATCTGTTTGCATTGACGATCTATTTGATTGCAGCATATTGATTCATTTGTTTGCATTGGTGATATTGTTGATAATGTTGATATTGCTAGTGCTGCAATTTTTACATTAAGTTTGGTGGATTCAGTAGCTACATTGATATCAGATAGTATTGATTTTGTTCTTTACAGAGTGCATATAGAATACACCTTACACAGGCAAGATGGATATTGGTTGGGAATATGACATACCAGTTGATGCATCTAAGAAACAAGTAACCGGTAACTTTCGTAAAAAAATCATAATCGGATGATTTAGTATTAACCATGTAAAATTGTATTAAACCTTGATTTTGTGGACTTGTATTGATGACTTATTATTATCATTTAATAGAGCACAAATGATGATATATAAAACCTTACACTTATGAAATTGTAGTCCTGTGATGTTAAATAGAAATTATCTTTTGTGTTTGTATTAAATTATAAACTTGTGCATTTGTGTTGAAAAAAGAGACTGAATCTTCATTTTATATTTTTATGTTATAAATTGTTAAATTTTTGTATAGGATTGATTTGGACCGATTTAACTGAACCGTTTATTGACTAATTTTTTATGAATCGGTCTGATTTAATGAGTCCCTTGAAAACCGATTCCAATTTTTGCAACTATGCTTAGAACCTAATTTTCTATGTAGATATTGACAAGGCGACGGCCAAGATTAAGTATGTTTGTGGAACTTCTTCAAGACTCGACAGATTTCTGTGTGGGGTGATTGAACTTTGTCTTTGTACTTATCTATTAAGCTGTCATAAACTGGGGATGCAGCATTCAGTTTGGCTACTATGGAAATCTTAGATTTTTGGAATCAAGAATCTTTGAAATAAAGTAGGTTGTTCATTGTTTTAGTACAGCTCAAGCTCTACCTTTTGGTTTGCCAAGTTGCTAGCATATATGTTATGTAACACTCTTATTTCCAACTGCTTTATATCTTATGTTCACGAATGTGTATTCAAGTTCATGTCAAGCAGTTATAGAGAGTAACTTGTTACTGTGTTAGTGTTTGTCTTTAACGCCTGATAATTGCAGGATTGAAGAAGGGATCTTATTGAAGGGATAGTGGAACGGGCTCTAATGTGCAAGTTATACTTGTCTGACACTGTAGATCGTGTCCTTAATTACAAAGTCAATGATCTCAGCTCCATTTCTGCTGATCTCAGGATTGCATTTAAGGTTATGATTATGTTCAGTTGATTTTTTATTTTTATTCTAAATATGTATTAAACTCCGCTAATACTTTTGCGTTGCCGGTTCCAAGCCTAGATTAAAGAGGGTTAGTGTTACGAAGAACATCCAGCCATCAAAAATTTTGTTATTTGTATTTGTATGGATTCTTAGTTTAGGGTCCATAACCCCCCTACACCCTCTAGGTACTAGGTGGAAGAAGATGAAAAAGATGAGGATTCTGCATATGTGGGTTTTTACATCTTAATCATATATAAATGTGGTTTGAATGGATTTATGGAATGATGGAGGCATTAAGGTTATTAGCAAATAAAAAATACTTAAATTGTCATTAGCCTAAGCCGTTGGGGGCCTAGTGTTGCTGATAGTTGAGCAACCATTAATTTGCTACTGTTGAAAATGAATATGAATCACGTGATTAACTGGGGATAGGGGAAAAAACTGGATTTGTACCGAACTGAGAACAAATAATTTGCTGATGCAAATGATATCCAGAGCTGATTTTGTATGCAAATGTCTCTGCTCAACCAGCACATATGCGGAGCAAATGAATATCCCTTATTGTGGTTGTTTTTTTATGGAGCTCACATTATATTTAAAATGTTCATGAGTCGTATTTGGTATTGATGTTCACTGCTACTGCCCTTCATACAGTGACAAAGGTTGTTGTCTTTTCTTGATGTTGTGAGTTGTGGTGCCAAGATAGTAAATAAAGTTGACCATCATTGTGTGAAATATTAAGTCCGGTTGAGGGGAAGCCCTTTATATTGAAGATACGTGATTTGGAAGTCTTTATTTGTTGGCTATTAATAGGAAACATCTGTTCCTTGTAGGCTGTAGCGTTTGCGGGCATCTATGATCATGAAGACAATTGTAACCTTGAATTGGCATTGACTCGCAACGTGTGGAAAGTTAGAGTTGAAAGAGTGGTGAATGGTTCCGTAAAACCAAATTTCCAACTGGTTCAGCAGTTGGTGAAGAGGGTAAGTTAAGTGTTGCATGGAACCTAGACCATCACCACCTCTGTACTCCACGTACCTTGTGGTTTGTGTGGATAATCACGGATTAATTGCTGTCATATTTATATTGATGACATAAAGCCCATGCAGAAACAAAGTTGCTTGCTTTACACTGGTTTTTTCTTTCGTCAACACCATTGAAGGAGAGTAAAATAAGATGAAACTTTAACGTCATGGTAATTGTAGGCATCTCTATTGAGTTAAGATCAGTTTGAAAAGGTTACACGATCCTTTTTTTCCCATGTTTACATCTATCTGTTGGTTATAACATATGTTCATGCTGTCCTCATTTTTCTCAAAGTGACCTACCTGAAAAAGTTATTTCAATTTTTCTATTTATGATGTTTATTTTTCCCTGCATTTTTATTTTTCTATCTTGTGTGGTGTACAGTCCTGGTATGATTATTTATAGTAAAGGTAGTTTTATCAGAATATAATATAGCATACATGAGCTTTACATTACAGTCTGTTGAACTAAATTGTTTTTCAATTTTAATGTAATTGTTTATAATTTTTTATGTTTAATCATCTTTAAAGCGTAAGCATCAACTTGGGCAACTCACAGTACTTACGTATTTTGAATTTCTTCCTGGAGCAATTGCAGTTGCATTTTTCTTGATGAGGTTGTCGTTTCTGATGTTTTTCTTCTAGGGGTTGGAAATTAATGTGCCTTCTGGGGATAGCTATATGAAAGGCCTGATTTAAGTAAAGCAAATATCTCTGAAGTGGGCGTGTCTTGCCAAAAGGAATAATATGAGGAACTTCATACTTTTGCATTATGTACTGCTTGATGCAACTCTCATCTTTTGGACTGTGATTTTGCTTAATCTAGGTGGCGTCTGATTCCAGGGAGCTGCCCCTGGTAGAGGTATTGGAGCTTATTAAGGAGGAGAAAATTTACCTATCCATTTCGAAAAATTGCTTAAGGCAATTGTTTTTATTTCGAAATTGCTTAAGGTAATTGTTTTTATTACGGTTTGTTTTAATGAGTTCTCCTGAGAACATGAAGTGAATGTATGACTTCTGTCCTGCTTTATGCAGCTATTAAGAATTCGGAGTGAGCTATAATGTATCCGCCGCAAACCGTATGATCAAAGGGCTATGATTGCTTGTGATCACTGTGATGAGTGGTATCACTTCCAGTGTATAAATTTGGTTGATCCACCACCAAAAACTTTCATCTGTTCAGCTTGCAAACCTCTAATAAGCTGTCATTTCAACAGCTCTACTCATGTGCCATTTGATGATGATAGGAAATGGTCTTGTTTCAATAAATATTAAGCGTGCAAATTTCATAATCAGACTCACTGCAATCAATTAAGTTCTTTGAACAGTTTTGGTAGTTCTTTCTTCTGTTACTACTCATTTGGCTATGATCGTCAACGTTATCTGCAGTTAATACATTATAGCTATAAAATATCTATAATTTTAGTTTACATTTTCTTTTAGTGATTATATATTGAATCAACAATGATAATGCTTGTTCGTCTGGATACGTGACATCTTATTTGCTGGTAAGCCTGGTATACCTTTATTTATGGTGACTGGGATATGGCTGCCTCTGCATTTCAAATTACATCATTAAAACATAAATATTTTGCTTATGCATGCAGTTTTTATCATATTTTTCACTTCGTTTGATTTTTATAGATGCAACATTGACAATGGTCCTGTGACACCGCCGCCTCAGTAGCCACAACCGAAAAGAAGACAGCCTGAAAAAGCTACAGCAAGTTTGCAGCACAAAATGAAGATTGCCACAGATCAAGTTAGTATATCCTGAGATATTCGAGCGAAACTGATCATTTATGCAGAAAGAGTCAGAAACGTTTTCGGAGAACTGCCAAAAAACGATGCAAGTTTGACAGCATTTCTTTGATTTTCCATTTGCAATCATGATTCATTCGTTCATTTATTTTTTATCTTCTCTCTCTGTAGTTTAATAAAATGTTATTTTAGGGTGTTTTTTTACAAGGATATCCTCTCTTCTGATTCTATTTTAGGATTACATTTTTAGATTAAATTTAAACTCGAACTCTGTAAGGATTGGAAAAATGGAGAAACTAACAATGGTGTATGATCCATGTTCTCGATCCCTTCATTAAGTTTCCGTCTTGTCTTAATCAAGCAGCTTTTAATTACGTGTGCAGCAAAAGCCTGCGATGAATTTTTATGTTTTAAAAACAATTTTCAAATTAAATTCTTCTTTTACCTGATCTTAAAAAGGGTTCAGATTGTATCAGATCACTATATGTAAGAAAAATATTTTGTAGCTCTCGACTCATAAGCCTCTAAATAATTGTTCCCTGGCACCAACTTAAATGAAGTAAAGATTCAACTAGATCTTTATTTTCCTGCTATAAAGATGAGCACAATAGAGTGACTAGAAATTGAAGGCTAAGGATGGGTACATGAAGCAATCAACTGCACATTACATTTTAGATTTTGCATCTTATTGCGCATTCTTCTGTTCGAGGCAGCATGAATGAGAGCCTAGGGAATTTGACATCTGGGACACCTGGGCCTTTCAATAGGCTGCCTCAATGGTGATGGTGGTGGTGGTGGTGGTGGCAGCGGCGGTGTGACTGGCGTAGTCACTGGCTGCTGCTGCCCATCGACGGCACTACTCTGTCGATTTGAGGATGGGGAAGGTGGGATACGAAGAGGCCCCCTTCCTATGTTGTCATCAATAAGCCGCCGGCTAGAAATGTGGCCATACCGACCCAGCTTGATCACCTTGCCGTCGACCCCCACTGATTCAATGGGTTGTGAGGTCAGAAGCATCAACATTGTCATGAAATTTACAAGTGGAGTTAGCCTGGGTGGAAACTTGAGTTTTTCCATTGCCAACTTAGCACCAATATGTTCTTACATACTACAGGGGATTCACCCAATTTATAATGGAGATTTATGTTAAGTTAATTGCTCCCACCTAATTTATCAAGAGTTTGAGTGTTAATGTCAACCAAAGGAGAGTTGGCTGGAGTTGACTCAGGTATATTACAAGTGGAGTTAGGCTGGGTAGAAACTTGAGTTTCTCCATTGCCAACTTAGCAGCACGTGCTACAAGGATTCACCCAATATATAATGGAGATTTATGATAAGTTAATTGCTCCCACCTAAATTCATCAAGAGTTTGAGTGCTAATGTCAATCAAAGGAGAGTTGTATGGAGTTGACTTGGGGCATATTACAAGTTGTGGGTGGTTCAAAAGATAGCAGTGTGGAAGAAGTCAGAAATTGTGAGCATCTAAGCAATCACTTTAATGACTTATTGTCTATGCCTGGGTATGGGTGAGAAACCCAAGTGGCAAAAATGTGTTCTTAATTTTGAATTTTTGGTCTTAGAGTAGGCCATCTGAAACATAAACCGAGTAATTGATTCGTCTTGAGTGCTCCTCAATTGGGTTAATCTTTTATTCCTAATCCCCGTTGTACTTCACTTAAAAAATAAGGTTTGGTGGAATTAATGAAGAAATGTTGCAAACGTGCAGCATGTTCAGCATTTCTACCTCTTTTTTCAAGAGTCAATCTCAGCGAATTATAAAAATGTTCTTATAAGTAATTTGGCTATTAAAAAATGAGTAAATGGCCGTTTTTAAGCTTAGGAGCGGGACTTTTTTATCTTTCCTAATGTACATTAGGGGAAAAGAAAACAGGAAAAAAGTGGCCCTAAACTACGTTGTCTCAGTGGACAAACTTCCGATAATCACTACAAAATACTTAACTGAATTCGCCACGAATAAAACCAAAAATTGAGGTTTAAGTTAGTTCAAACATGGGTGTTTTGTGATTTGGCATATAAGCCAGCGTTGCATAATATGTTATAATTGAGGTACGTAGCTATGGTGAAAACCTTCATGGACTGCATGCACGCTCATGGTCGCTATGAAAAACATTTATGCCCACCAACCTTCAAGACGCTTAGAAATTAAAAAACACATTACTATAATAGCGAAAGTGTTAATTGGTCGGAAAAAAATGTATAATTGCTGCTACAGGTAGCCTAACTTGGACAGGAAATGATACGAAATTGTTCGATTTATTAAAAATACCACCGCACTTAATTATCTTTCGCGCTTCCTTGCTTCAGACCAAGTATTTATTTTTATTTCTAAATTTTTCATCTTGGCTTTTTGACATGCAGATTTTTTGAAGCACAAATATAGCACTGCTCCCCTTGGGAATGATCTTAAGAAGCATGCATAATTTGCAGCATTGCACCAAGAACAAACCTTGTTTCAAGATTAATTAATACAAGCTCTTGTAAACTTCATGCTAATATCTCAACTTTATAATTCCCTTTTTCTTTTTCCAACTCTTTTGTTTAGTTTATACATGAGTAAGGCGGAGATGATGGCATTGATGGTAATAAATCAGATTAGAATTAAAACAAAAATGCCAAATAACTAATCTTAGAGGAAAGCCTGCACCATCTTCATCTTGCCTTTCTCTTGTTGCATCTCTGAGAGCCAACACGATGGTGTTTTAGGGAATTTGACACCTGGGGCAATTGGGTCGATTTTCGCGATAGATTATCGGTTTCCTCGGCGGCGGCGGCGGCGACGGGTCAACGCCGGCCCTTTTCGACAGATTGGCCATCGGGGACGGGGGCCCGGACGGGGGGCCCTTTGTATATACGCCTTTCCATCACCATCGTCAGTACCATTATCGTCTTCTTCGAGAAGCCTTCGGCTGTAGATGGGCGAACTTCGGCCTCTCTTGACCGCCTCGCCATCAACCTCCACCGTGCCGGCGACGGCCAGGAGAGGCTGCAAGAGAAGCATCAATGTTAGTACCAAATACACAAGCATCAGCAAAGATAGCTTGGATGAGAACTTGAGCTTCCCCATTGCCATTGCTAGTTGAGGTCTTTTGGGTTTTGCTACCCAGTTGTTGCTATTTATAACAATTGGTCTCACCATTTTAGTTGTTCACACCTGCATTTTGAGAAGTTTCAAAGAAGTCCTACCTCTATAAAAAAATTCAAAGTTTGATAGTTGGATTGAGTGGACTTGTAATTTTATAAGAACTGTTTGAATATGTCCTTCGCAATTGAGAAACAAATGCATCATTCACGGTGGACCTTGGGAAGCAGACCAAATAATGGGCCTTCAAAATAATACCATGCATGGGTTGGTGTGAATCAAGTCAACAATTACTGTCAAGAAAATTGAGTCAACAATTGTGTGAAGCAAGAAATCAAGAATGACTTAATTCTACAACCACCAAGTATAACAAGATCGAGGTATTAGGGATGAAAAAAAATTAGAGGACTAATATCTTGGTTCAACTTTTTCCTAGTTTTGTTTTTATCAATAATCGGCAACGACGACAACAATGATAAATTAATTAATGATAGTTTTATTTATCCTTAACCAGTCTTCGGATTGGACAATGATAGACAATTAGGATGCTGTCAATTTCAATGATGATGAATTAATTAAAAATACATGCAAGAGAAGTTTAGGTTCGACTCGAACTCAGCTTGTGGCAAATCAAACTAACCCTAAATCTCACTAATCATCAAGATAAATACTTTGACAGAGCTCCATTAAGCAAGCAGGCAATACATCCTCTCACACAAATTAGTACGGCACCAGCGAACAACTAAACCCATTTAAAGTAAATACAATCAACGCATGGTTCTTAGTGGCCTTGGGGTGTAAAAACTAAGTGGGCTACCCTCATTACTTATTAACATGTCTACCAAGAGCACGACTTCAACCTTAACACCTCCTACAAATCAGAGCATTTTAGGAGCCCTATTTGGATATCCTATGGGGTTATTGGAACTCAGAATATGTGACAATAGTTTTTTGTTTTCTTTGAAAAATATAATAATAAAATTTAGGATGATTTAGCACTTCAATCTGAGGCGAAAACGCAATATGTGGCTGCAATTTGTTAAATTGCATGGAATTAGCTACTTTAAACTCTAGGAAATGTCAAAATACAATACATTAAAATATTAAAATCTACTCTTTTTATTTTATCTCCTAATTTAACCAGTCTATCTTTAAAATTAGAGTTGTTTTTTAAGATATTAAATTATTTTAATTTTTCTTATGATATTAAATTATTATAATCTATCTTATGTTATTTCATATAAGGGTTACCTATAAAATTAAAATATATTTCTAATTTTAGCCGTGCATTACAATGGATATTGCCTAATATATATATAATGGAAGAAGGTAAGGAAAGAATGAAATGATCGCATGAAACTTTTTTGAGGCATTTGAAGTAAGCTAAAATTAGTCAGTTCAAGATAGCCTCAATGCTGATTTGCATGGAAAATATCACCTCATTGACCTATCGTGTGATAACATGCAAAAATGTTATCTTCCAATAGCGGACTTAATTTGGGGTAAATTGAATCAGCTGAAAATTCTTCATCCATAATACAAGATTACAGGAGTCCCCCAGCTTTATTAATAAGCTTGTTCATCTCTTAAGGCTTTTACAGAACCTCATGAAGTTGAGTGTTCCATGATTGTTCTTGTGAAAGACCAACATGAAACATACTCTATAATTCTACTTGGTAACAGAGCTGATCATAAATATGATAATCTAGGGTATCTGACACCGGGGGCATTTCGGCCTCTCCGGAATTTCCCGGTAAACATATGGCGGTGGTGGCGGAATCATTGCCTGTTGTGGAGGGCCATTATCAACTCTTCTCCCCAAATTCGCAGTTGGGGCAGGCAAAGTCGAGTAGGGAACCCTTTCAGCTACCGCTTTTCCCCCATCGCCCTCGAGAAACCGTCGGGCAGACAACCAACTAAAATGATCCCTTGGCTGCCCAGCCTCTGCCAGTGGGTAGCCAACCACCGTTGATGCCTGGATTGGCTGCATGACAAGCACCAAAGAAAGTATGATCTGTAAAACAATAAGCAGAACCAATATAGGGGAGAGCTTAAGCTTCTCCATTGCTAGCCAAGTTGCAGTATAATTGATAGAAAGAACTACAATTTATAAAAAAGGATAAAGTTAGCTTAAAAATCAATTGACAATCAAGGTCACAGCTCACAACTACAATGGATTGACTTTTGGGTACTACAAAACAAGAGCAAATCACATTTGAGAAATAACGGAGTCAACTGGGCAAAATTCAATGGTACAACTACTGTGAGTCCATGTGAAACAAGGAGTAAAGTCAACAATTGCGAGCACCGTCTATTTAAATCTCCATCAACAATTGTGCACAAGAAAACAAGGTTAAGAATTTTCTTGGTGATTTACAAGCTCCTAACAAACAGTAGACTTCTTGTCTCAGTATGTCGGCATTTGAGAAGTCTGCATTATGAATTATGATCACCTGGAACAAAATACCACTAATAAATATAAAAACAAAATCTAACGACTTCAAAATCTGAAAAGTAAATATGTCACAGCTAGTTTACAATCACACTGTTGTCACATAGATAAGGTACCCAACATGAGATTTTCCAGAATTCCTCACCTGTAGTTGTGTTACATGCAATCCCCAGTAGACATAAAACAGAGAGAGAATCTACATAATCAACACTTATATCCAATGTTTTTTCTAAAAGCAGTCACCTTTGCAGCATCATACAGGAAAAACTAGTAAACACTTATTGAGAATATCTACATTGTGCAAGTAAAAGAGAACTTATAGAAATGTTGGTCACCACACTCCATTTAACCCCTATGTATGCAATAAAATATCATCAGATTATAGAGTTAACCAGCATACCATACAGTGGTTGAAAAAAACAGAGACCAAATAGAAGTACCAAGAACAGATGTTAAACCACCGCAATGCTGAGAGGAGAAGTGGTGGGACCAAAACGATCGACCACATGACCATTCTTGTCTATCAAAAACTTTGAGAAGTTCTGCTTTATATTTTCTCCGAATATTCCCTTTTTGCTTTCTTTCAGCTTTCTTTCAAATAGTTATATAGGGGGGCTGCATTATCTCCATTTACATCAACCTGATAACCTGATTCAATTCAATTTAAAGTAATCAACATTTATATGGAGCCTGCATTTGGTGGCTTAGTAAGCTCTACAACATTTTCACTTCAAGTAGATTTATTGCTTTACCTTGGCAAATATTGGATATTGAACTTGATAACGGATGCATGCAAAATCTAGGATCTGCTCATTCGTCCCTGGGTCCTCTCCACCAAATTGATTACAAGGAAAGGCCAACATCTCCAAACCTACAAGACATCAAATTACTCATTCCAATTACGAAAAGAGAAATCAATGTGAGCAATCTCACAGATGTTAATCAACTACATTGTTTTGTAAGAAGAATCTATAATTTCAATGCTTCTTGCTTATCTTTCATTAATCTTGTATCCCACAGGGAGAAGACAATAGACTGCTCAATAGAGAGAAAAACATTGTTACAGACCTTGATCTTTGTATTTTTCATAAAGTTGGTTTAACTCCATATAATTTGTACCAGTCAAGCCACTGCACTGACAGATATAACAAGGTAAGACGTTAAATCATATCGTAAATAATGGAATTATAATGCTTGAAGACTAAGAAGCTGTTACCAGTTCTTACCACTGAGAAGCAACATTTACAATCAAGAGAACCTTGCCCCCTTGTATGCACTAAGATCCACATCCTTTCCTTTCACATCCTGATAAAAACAATGGATGCAACATCTGAATTTATTGATTGACCTGATTATGGGTATATACAAAAAGGAAGGGCAAATGCAAAAGAACATAAAGCATTAATGTTGAAGTAATTTAATGGAGACTGCATAAAACAACATATAGTTGCAAATAATACTGTCAGCACAAGCCTACTCTTGCCACTAATTGAACAACTTCAACTCATTGATTATAACATTCTTTCATTATACCAAGTTCTAAAAAGCCCTTAAGATAAATAGAACATTGAACAAAGCTAACATTTACGTTTAAGAACACGGACTACACATTTGAATAATCTCCTGGGCATTTACCCACTAAATAGTCTAGCCATCAAAATATTTCTCAAACTTCCCAGCATATATCAAGTGCACATCAAATTACCATGACATAGTCTAGCCATCAAAATATTTCTCAAACTTCCCAGCATATATCAAGTGAACATCAAATTACCATGACCACTGAACAAAGTTCGAACAAACAACAGAAACCACATCTAAAAATATGGCTCCACTAATTTAGCTGCCAAAATGCAATAAGAAATCAAAGGTAACATTTCTCATAAGAATCTCATTTTGGGGGACGGACCAAGGAGTGTGACACATTTTCACAGTTTACAAACTCTTCCATCCCCATCAAGTTCCAGAAGCCCTTAAGATAAGCCAAGCCACATTTGAAATTTAAGAACACACATTACAGATTGAAACATCTCAGTAACATTTTTACATCGAGACACTCCAGCAATCTACATATAACTCTTTTTCTTTTTTTCCTAACACATAAAAAAAATTATCACTTCTCACCCCGAAAAAAAACTTCCAACAGACATATACGATATCAATGCCAGCATTAATCACTACAAATGTCATAAGTGAAAAAAATCACAAATATGCACCAACAAATCCTCTTTTCCGCATACAGAAATAAAAAGACAGAAATCAATACAAATTCTTTTATATAATTCAGTCGTACATGAATCGTCAAAGTTGCTACCTTTCCAGTGAAATCATGCACCGACCCACGTCCCTCGTCCGCCCCGCCCGCCATCTACGACGCCCACCTCGCCGGAAAGTCGATCAACTCTGGCGAACCAGGGCAGAGGGCAAGGCATGGGAGAGAAAGAAGCGGACTTTCCACTCGAAATCCACCTCGACGTCGACACAGAACAGGGCACCCCCTTCAAGATTTCCGAGAGGGGAGGGAGTCGGAGGCTCCGGAAGCGGGACAGCATCGGTGCGGCGGAGCACGGCGGCAATTGGCGGCGGTCGGCGGCGGAGGTGGGCTACTCGCCAGGGTGGTGCAAAGACCGGCGAAGCGCGGGTGGAAGCGGTTTGAGAGAGCGATCGCCACGTCCGATTTAAAATTACACGTGGCAACTGTTTATTTTCATAAAAAATAATAAAATTCTATTTAACTTTTATAATTATCACTAAATTTTTAAAAATTATAAAAAATCTTTCTAAAAATTATTAGTGGTGAAAACCGTATTTAGATCTTAAAGATAGTAAAATGAAACTAATTTATTAATATCTTCCTAAGAAAAGTAAATAATACTAATCAAACAAATTGAGCCCGGTCTCTCAATCAAATTATTTGTTTGAGTTATTTGTCACTAACTTGATTCGAATCAAATTTATAATTATTTGGATAGATTAGAGTTTTAGTTTAGTTCAAGCCACCTAAATTATTTAAAAAAATATTTTTGAAGTACATTTTCACTCTTTTTTATGTTCATTTTAGTAACAATGATTTTTTATTTTTTTACTAAAATAACATAATCATTGAGTAAAGCTTTGTGCTATCATTTATAATCAATCATTATTGAGCCTTCAACACATTTTACAAAATATGTTGAAAAAAAAATTACTATGGAGCCTTACTATGTTTTATTTGTTTTTTACAAAAAAAATAATATAAATACCTAAAACTTCAATTGGTTGACAAGAAATATTAGTTGAACAAACACAAACCCAAAGCCCTTCTAAATTCATGTCCAACTTCAAAATGAACTTTGATCAAACCAATCAAATGTAAGCAAGTCTTGAACTTGAACCGAGGCACGTTAATAACCCTGCATTAATACAATGTTATATTATTTGCAGCCTGTATATACTTTAAAAAAATGTAAAAAAGGAAGAGAGGTAAATTAAGTAGCATGAATAAAATTTCAATAGCTTCTTAACATGGAAGCTGTCTGATTAAGATGTACAACAACAATTCAACATGGTCTACTCCCCTCAAATATATATAAGAAGACTTTCTACAAGTTTCAAGGAGTATGCTTCTATCATAGGATACATATATGTCATAACAACGGAATTATTTCAACTTCCTACTGCATCCACAAGAACACTAACATCAAGCAATTCACACTACAAAGTGCAAACAAGTAGAATATGTTGTAAATTTAACTCAACCAAATTATGCATAGAAAAAAGATCACAATAAAACCTTATTCTTCTTCATATTAAATCATCAAGAAAATAGAATTTAAGGCTGCTCACGGGCTAGTCCGAGTTGATTTTTCCAAAACTCGTGACGGGCTCGTTAATGATTTTAACAAGTTTGGGTTTTAATTGGTCCGAGTTGGGTTTTTACAATTTTGAGTTCAAGTCAGGTTACTTAATAAATGATAAAACTGAGCTCGACCCGAGCCCGTATAAAAGGAAAAGTCGAGCCATTTCGAGTTTTGATTAGGATATGGGAATGGGGGAAGGAGAGGCGGTGGTTAGGGAGTTGTGGCGGTTGGTGGCCGACGACCATAGACGAGGCGACGGGCGATGGCAGACAGGTGACGGGCGACAGGCAACAATAGGCAACGGGTGGTGACCGGCAACGACGGGCGACAAAGGGGGGGACTATTTTTTGTAGTTAATTTTTTTTGTTCATTTTTTTTCGTAAAAATGAAAAATGACTCCCTTCTTATCCTATGGATTTTATTATTTTTGTGTTGCCTCCGGTGGAGGGAAAGATTCTTCAGAGGTGGAAGAGGTTACTGTCGGTGGAGGAGATGCCGACCAAGGCACCACCTGATTATCACCTTCTCCCTTTTCATCATCTTTGCTGCCATTTAACTTTTTATCTTACATTTGTTAATAATCTTACATTTTTTATCTTGTCATTTAACTTTGTACTCTTGGGCAGCGACAGGTGATAGTGGGTGACGAGCGGCTACAGGCGATAGGCAGCAACGGGCACGGGCAACGGGTGACGACCACCATTTTTTTGTCGTTCATTTTTTTCCATAAAAATGTGAAATCTATCCCTTCTTAATTCTTATCCTAGATAGTAGTATGGATTTCATTATTTTTGTGTCAATCTTTTTATAATCTTACATTTTTTATCTTGTCATTTAATTTTGTACTCTTTTTTTTGCTTAATAGTGATAAATCTCTCTATTGTTATCTACTTGTGTTACATATGGTATTAATTTCAATATTTTCATTTCCCCCTTTCTATGAAGCTTGTTTTTTAGCCAATCATGAAGTCAAAGTCGTAAAATTTTTCATCGAAGAGATCAATTTGAAATGTGCCACATTTTTCTCAATTTTGACTAAGTTCCAATTTTTTCTAGCAAATTACGATTTTTTTAATGAATTCTAACAATGTTTATTGTATTGTTCATTGACCAGACATATGTTTGAGAAGTTAGACTTTGTGAAAGATAGGATTGTAGCGCATGTAGTATACAACCTTGCTTTTCAATTTAGTTTATTGCAAAAGTTTTTATATGAACTTAGGTGACATATATACATATTTTTAATTGCTATTACTAATTTTGTAAATTATCTAGTACTATAATTTTTATATATAAGTTAATTAAAAACTAAATAGTCAACATGTGTATAAGTATGCGATATATTATGTTATGTTATTAAATAGTTCCAAATTTATTAGCTATTGTGAAAACAATTTAGGGATGTAACTGTTTTTTACAATTTACTTAGGCTTTAAACTTCTATAGCTACTTTCTAAATTATCAAGCACCACAAATTACAATGAAAGAAAAATAGTAAGTCTAATTAAATAGCAAGATAAATGCAAAGCAAATCACAATTAAGTTCAAATGAAATACTGATACTCAAAACAAGTACTAGCATAATGATGTCATACAAAGCATGTTAACTTTACTTTCATTCTTCTTGCTCGTCAGATTTATCATAATCAAGGTACATTGGGCGTAACCAATCTTGTGAACAAATCAGTGCCTCAACAGTTTCGGATTTTGAACTACTTCTATGCTCGTTGATCATCCTTTCACTTGTGCTAAATGCAGATTCAGATGCAACAATTGTAAGTGGAATAGATAAAATGTCTCTTTCCATGGCTGATAGTATTTTGTACTTGTTTGCATTGTGTTTCCAATAATCTAGAAGATTAAATTCAGCCTCTTTTGCAACCTTTTCAATAGGATCTTCGAAATAAGTATCTATTTCTGATTTTGATGTCTCCTTATTTTTTTAACTTCTTGGACAAATTTGTTGTAGGCATCATCATCAAACATGCTGTAGCAATTATTTTTAGGCCTAACATCCATTTTACCTAAATCATCTGCATCTGAATCACTTCGAATTGTGTATATATCATAAATATCCTTGAAAGCATCCATCACCTTCTTTAGCTCTATTTTTGCACTTTCTTTGTAGATTTGAGGAAAACAAAACTTAATCATCATTAACTTACATCTAGGATCCAAAATAGTAGCAATCGCCAACACCAAGTTGCATTCTGACCAATATTTTTGAAATTTCACTTGCATAGCTTCAATTATTGGCTCCATGTAAGCTTATTTAGATTTAAGTTCACGAGTCAATGCACAGTTAATCCTCTACATCATTAGTAAGAAAAGATTAGATGTTGGATATTTAGATCTAGATATCATTTTTGTTGCATGGTAGAACTTCTCTAATAGTTCTTCAATATTTGTATATTTTTTCCAATCTTCAGTAGATGGGCACCATTTGTAGTTAGAGTCTGTATCTCTATAGTGTGCAAATGATGGTCTAACATCTTTTGTTGGCTTTCAACATGAGATAAGTGGAATTCCACCTTGTCTACACATCTAATATCAACTCTTTTTTCCTAGTCAAGTTGAATTGTGGTAAGGAGGTTTCAAAATCAAGCTTTCGGTTTGAAGAACTTTTAACATACTTGGTTGTTTCTCGCACAGTTTGTATCAACCCCTCTATATGCTTCAAACCATATTGGGCAATCAAATTCAGAACATGTGCACTGCACCTCATGTGGAATATGTTTGTAAGATGTAAAGTACCACTATTTAGAAAACCCCCTTTCAATATATTAATCATACTATCATTTGAAGCAGCATTATCAACTATAATTTTGAACACTTTGCCTTCCAAACTCCATTCTCTTATAAATTCAATTATAATATTTGCCATTGCTTGTCCTGTGTGTGGAGGAGGAAAATGGCGGAATGCCAATATTTTTTTCTACAACTTCCAACTATTTGTTACATAATGAGCAGTCACACAAATATAAGCTTTGTCCTCCTTGTAGTTCAACAGTCTATTGTGAGGCAAACAAGGGTAACATCTTTCAAATCATTATTGATTTTAACTTTTTCTTCTTGGTATATCTTCAAGCACTCCTTTCGAATAGCATGGCGAGACCATTTATCATGTCATGGTTGGAGAGTTTTGCTATACAAATTGAACAACTTACTTTCAACAAACCTGAATGACTTCTCATCTACTATAATCATCTTTGCAAGAACTCTTTTAGATTTTTCCCTTTCATACTTGAAGTTGGTAATTATAACATTACCCTCTTCTTCTAGTATTGGCTTCAAACTGATCTGTTTTTACCCCTTCTCAGCTCTTGTACGCTTCTTACAACTTTCCAAATGTCTTTTTAGGGTACTTGTTTAACCAGTCTTTGACAATTTATACAAAGTTTTGCAGCAGGTACATTCTACTTTTATTTTTTCGGATGGTAATTTTTTCTTCATTTTCTCCCCAACTTTTGATCTCACTCATGTTTGGTTTTTGGTCACATCATCATTTGAAGTCTCTTTGATATCTGCCTCTTGTGGTGTGGTTGCAGGGGCCTCTGGAAATGGAGAGGCATCATTGTTGTTAGCCATGCCTATAAGCAAAAGTGAAAACAAGGAATATTTGAAA
>JAURVB010010823.1:0-49755 GCA_033002965.1 Piper betle
TCCCATTTTCTGGAGAGTAAAACTTAAGCTTTGCATTTTGAGGAGTTTCGTGGAAGCATAATTATGCATGGAACCAACCCAAAGGACGGTTACCAGCGACAACCACATCCTGCACTTCAGTTTGATCTAATTTTTATGTACATAATGCCCATTAATGTGATGATCATATTGACGACTTAGTTCGGGGCTTCTACTTGTTTTGTGGAAGCATAGAAAAAGGCACTACCTTAATATTCTGGTAGTTTATACTTTCTTCATTGTTCATCGATCACTCCACTTGGGGCTGCTTTCGGTAATCTGCTAGTGGAAATAGTTTCTGAAGCCTTATTTTGCATTTACTAATATTCTAGTAGCTTTTCATGCTAATTGATTCTAGCCAGCTAACTTAGGCTAGAAGTTGTTAAAAATCGAACGTAACTTTGCTTCTGTTTTTACTTTTTAGTGCTTTTTCTCCACATGGATGAGCAGATGGACGTGAAAGGCCTGATTGGGAGCTATGTCTGTGCAGAACAACCTGGTGAATTCAGATGGCAGCCTGGCTCTCTGACTCAGGTTAATTTTGATTTTGAATGGACTAGTGGTCAATGTGATGGTGTAATGTGCACGCCTTTTTGGGTTTATTATTTTCTTAGTGGTGTGTGTATTATTATTTGATTGGTCCTATATATTTGAATTTATGTGGAATTTGAACACTATTAGATAAATGAAGTGAGTGTTCCAGTTTGGTTACAATCTTTCTATTTTCATTTTTTAAAAATAATTTGTTTGTCATCTCTGAAAATGCGGATCTTCGTAAGCAAATATCATAGAGACAAATGGGCATATATCTATAAAGGACAGAGGTGCTTTCGTGTGAGGTTTCTCTTGGTTGACATTGTTTGACTAGTCCTTGGCCTTTGAGGAAGGGACCCAACATTTTCCCCATAGTTGTCCTCTAAATCATATTTGTCTCGTTCAATCAGGATTATGGCATGGCCATGAATTATGGAAGAGAAATGATGGTCAAGGCCCTAATGAAATAGAAGGTTTGGTGTCGGAAGAGAATTTCATCACATGCAAATAATTTATTTCTTATTTGCACTACTTTTTGTTCTCCCTAATTCTAGGCAATGTAGTTTGTGTAGAAATGGCTTTCCTATTACCAATATACCACAAATATTTCTTATTCATTGGCTTGTCATCTCAACTAGTTGCCTGCCCGCACGATGTGTGGCATTTTATGAGTTTTAGCTATTTACTATTCTTGTATTTGACTATTCTTAAGTGATTTAGATTTTAACATAAATTTAAATTGACTTAGAATATAATATATTTTAAATTAAAATTTTTATTTATAATAATTGATTGGCGTACGGTAGATATTTATTTATTTTAGTCTTATATTGTATATATTATGTTTATTTTTAAATTCTTAATATATTATTATTTATTAATTAGTTGATATTCATCAATTTTTATTTTCAGAAATTTACTTATTAAGAATTGTTAATCATAAAATAGGGTTTTATTGTAGATGATTTAGATTTTTTACTTGTAAATAATTAAAGGGTAATTTTGTAATTTAATTTACTTTTATGAATAAGAAATAGTGAATAATATTGTAAAATAGTAACCTAATTAAAAAGAGCTTAGGAAACTAATACGCTTGTGAACAGAAAATGAAGGGTAATATTTTAAAATAGGTTGAGGGCATGTGGCACAACAGGTTAAAAGTCTTGAATTTTATATATTTATATAGGTAGATATGGCAATTTAATTTTCATCCCCTATTAAGGTAGCTTTTGCAAGTGGAAAACAAAAGATGCTGCAACTGTAATACGTGTCATCTTTAATCTTCTCTTCCTTTTCTATCACCATCTAGTTTGTAATAGTAACTGTTTCTTTTGATCTGATGTTATGCAGGCACTGCAGAATGGGGTTTGGAGTGTATTTGAGGACATTGACAAAGCACCGCCAGAAGTACATTCTATTGTAGGGCCTCTGTTCGAACACTTGGGTTCGTACATAACTGGGCATGGGGAGGTAATGCCGTGTGATTCCTTGACGATATTGTGATTAAGGCTGTGCTTGGCGCAGAAATGTTTTGCTCATTTTATTTGATATTAAATTGTTAATTATGCCTGGAATGAGTCACGCTTTGTTTGACATAACTACTGCTCAGTGAAATTTTTTGACGCTTGTAGTTGTCCTCATAAACTGTTATCTTCTATATAAATTTAATTTTTGAAGGCTTTAAGTTCAGACAAATACAAGATTTAGTCACTATAAGGCTTCCAACTGATGGTTACTGACAAAATGTTGCTAATGCAAATTTTAGGTATATTAACATATATTTTATTTTTACAGTAATCTTATATATATAGTTAATTTTATATGCTTATACGTAGGTTGATTTTATTTAATAGTTATTATAATTTACTCTATATTTATTATTTTTTATATGATAAATTTTATATTTTTATAAAGAGATGCTTTGTTTTCGATAATCATATAAATGCCTTCACATATTATTTTGCTGAAAAAAGATTTTCATTTCCTACTGTGAATGTTTATTATAAATATTTAATATAAATTGTTTATTGCAAAACGATAATGAGAACTGTAAAGACAAACCTTGACACCAGTAGAGAAGAAATAATCATTCTTGTTGGGGTTACTATGCATAAGATTTATGGCGGTGACTTAGTGATGTGATTTTCTGCATGGTGGTTTGAAAAGTTGTGACTTAGTGATGTGATTTTCTGCTTGGTGGTTTGAAAAGTTGTGTATTGGGTGAATTCTCTTTCAAAGATTTGATACTTCAGTGTGATCTGCCTCTTAGTCCAATTATTGTTTCTATTGCTTTTAATGCCTCCTTTATTTCTGCCTCATCTACCTTTACGTCTCTTTACTGGATTTTACCTAGGAAGTTATACTTCTTTTGGTGATGTGGTATCATGTGGTATGAGTTCATGTAACAGATTATACATTGTTCCTCTGTTTGGAAATTTTGTATCATGTTTTTTACTATACTATTATATATCCCAGGCTGTTAAAATTTCAGAAGATTTTCGATTATTTGCTACAGTATCACATAGAGAACGGGATTGGTGTAGCCTTATTCGAGGTTTGGTTGCATTTTCTCATATGGATTTTGCTTTAATGCTTTTGTTTGTGATGTTTAACATGCTCCACCATTTCTAGATTGTTCTAAATTCTACTTATCTTTTGGTTGGCAGGCAGTGCTACTCTGCGTTCCGACTGGAGAAAGTTGATGGTGGGAACCCCAACAGACAATGATATTTTAGATATTATTAAAACACGGTATCCTCTCTTGGAGCCTTTAGCTGAGAAAATAACAGGTAAAACCTCCTATTTGGTTAAATATTGTTATCTTAGCAATGTCACACTATATATCTTTCTGTATGTGTACAGAAACCTTTAGAAAAGTCAACCATCTTGCATCATGTCAACCGGGATATCATGTAATTGAATCTGACTGTGTTGATGTTTTCCCCAGGTTCACTTTAAGGTGGTGATTCTTCATACGTTGTCTTTAATTGATTTTATTTTTTCCTAATTGTTTACTTTGTCATTAAATTGTTTTTATTGACAGGGATCTGTTGAAATGGTGTTCAAGGATTGCTTCGTTGGGTTTAAGCATGATGGGCACCTGTTTATCTACTTCTGATTGTAAAAATATATACATGGAGGTTTTCCCACATCAATTCCACATTCTAGAAAATATTATTTCTAGTCGTATTAGACAACATATTGGTTTTAAGTTGTCTATGTTAACTTACAAATGCTTGTGTGCAACTTAGGCTGTTGACATTTTTGCGGCTTCATCAGCCTCTTATAAACTTCGTCTTTTGTTAATGAAAGAGATAGCCAGTTTATGGTCTATACCAGTTTTGGAAGTGGAGAGTTTGTATTATTCTAATAAACCAACTGTCCAGGTAACTTTTCTTCATTTAGTTTCTTCTTTTTTTTTTCTTTAAGAAACTCTATAACCTTGTTTTTGGTGCAGATTTCTTCCTCTGGCTTGCAAGTGCAGGTTGGACGAGTTACACTAGATAGAAACCAAGGATTGGATCATGTACGATAATATTACTTTTTGTTTCATATATTGTTGTGTATAAATTGTTCTTACTGTTGTTGGTTTTACCTTTCGCAGTCCTGTCCAAGAAAGAAATTTTTCGCAGAGATAGGCACTTCTATGCATAATCTTGAAAAGATTGCCCGCTCATTTGAATTTAATGAGCCTATTTTGCTTGTGGGGGAAACTGGCACCGGAAAGACAACACTTGTTCAGAATTTGGCTGAGAGACTGGGTCATCCTCTGATTGTATTGGTATTTTTTATAATTTGATTTTGATTTTACCCTCAGAATTTTCCCCCGTGTATGGCTGAAATTTCTAACTGTTATATTTCTCCCTTATCTTCTTTTTTTCCTTTTGAAGTTTAAATTCATTAAAAAACTCCTAAGAGAGAAGTACAAGCCGCCTAATCCTCAGCAGGTGAAAGGCAAACAATATGAAAAGCTGCTTTTATTAAAAAAAAATAGTTTGTAATTAAGGTTTGTAAAGCCTAAGTGAACGAAAAGTCCAGAAGGAAATCACAATGATCAATAAAAAAGGAAACTTTGGAGCCCTTGGCCCGTTTGTTTTTTTGCCCCTGTGAGGGTTCTTGAAATGAAATTTTACTTTAACAAAAAAAAATGACTAAGTGAACCTTAGAAATTATAGCTGCATCTTATTGTTTATTCCTTTCCTTATTGTGTTTATCTTTCATAGTTAGTGTTTAGTAGTTTGGACTTAATCTTGATGGGATAATTGTTAATATAGAATTGAGAGAAACCTGATTATGTTTGAATGAAATATCGAAGAAAGGAAACTTACAGTAAAAGGTGTGATCAACAGAATTGTACGATGGTAGAGCCGGGTTTTAGAAATTTGTTCTGATGATATCATGCTAGTTTCTACATTTTTGAAGTTGGGTAAGCAAAATTTGTTTTATTTACTTGGAAGAAATTTGATGATATCATGGTGGATTTTTTGAATGTTTTTTATATCTAGTTCTGCAGGCCTGTAATAGAGAGCTGCTGCTATATTTGATCACAATTTGAATTGTTGAAAAGATAAGCTTCTGTGTTGTTTCTTGTACAGAATCTAAGCCAACAAAGTGATGTTTCAGATCTTTTGGGTGGATTCAAACCTACTGATGCTCGGGTTGTGTGCATTCCTCTTTATGAGGAGTTCAAGACTTTGTTTGTGAAGACTTATTCTAAAAGAGTAAAGCCAGCGCTTATCTTCTTTTCTTTTTTTTTTTGAAGTTTTTGCCTTTTCACCCCTCTTTTTTTAATGTCATTTGGGGCAACATTAATATTTTATGAATGTAGGAAAACAAAGACTTACTCCAGGAGATTGCAGAATATGTAAATGGAAGAAAGTGGGCGGAGCTATTGATTAAATTGAAACGTGTTGTTTGTCAACATGAGACATTGTTGCGTCAATTTGGAGAGCCTGGGTGTGGAGAAAAGAGAAAGAAACCGATGAAAGAAGCTGTTTTGCAGCATTGGGAGTCCTTTTCTTTGAGGGTGGATTCTGCTCTGAAACAGATGCAAGTGTCGAGTATGCTTTTTTCGTTTGTCGAGGGTGCTTTGGTAACGGCCCTGAAAGATGGCCATTGGATTTTACTTGACGAGATAAATCTGGCACCGCCAGATGTCTTACAAAGAATTCTTGGAGTATTGGAGGGTGCGGCTGGTAGCCTTTGCTTGGCCGAAAGAGGAGACATGGATAATGTTGTTCGTCACCCTAATTTTCGTATATTTGCATGCATGAACCCTGCCACCGACGCTGGGAAGAAAGATCTACCATATTCAGTGAGGAGCAGATTTACTGAATACTTTGTTGATGATTTTTTGAGTGATGATGATTTAATTCTTTTTGTTGGAAAGTATTTGGATGACTTACAAAATAGCAGCGAAATTGTTGACAGAATTGTGAAGTTCTATAAAGAGGTTAAGATGAAAACTCAAGAGACTTTGCAGGATGGGGCTAATCAGAAGCCACAATTTAGCTTGAGATCTCTTTCACGTGCATTGCATTTCATTAAAAAAGCTAGAAATGTTTCTCAATATCAATTCAATAGAGCGTTATATGATGGTTTCTGTATGTTCTTTCTTAACTTGTTAGATGGACCCAGCAACAGATTGATGAACAAAATGATAATATTTTACTTATTAGGTGGTGATGCGCCACCAGAAGTTTCCTTCGATCAGTTTGTCCAGGTTGATGGGCATGGTAAGGATCTGTCCTTCATGCAAAATTATGAAGTGACAAAAAGTATTACTGTGCATCTGGCAAATCTTGCTCGAGCTGCTTTCATCAGAAGTCCAGTTCTTCTTCAGGGACCTACCTCTAGTGGGAAGACTAGTCTTGTACGATATCTTGCTGCAATCACTGGCCATGAATTTGTTCGAATCAATAATCATGAGCATACAGACTTGCAGGAGTATTTTGGAACTTATATATCCGATTCCCAAGGGAAACTTATATTCCATGAAGGTCCATTAGTTAAGGCAGTTCGTTTAGGCCACTGGATTGTTTTAGATGAGCTCAATCTTGCACCGTCTGACGTACTGGAAGCTTTGAATCGCTTGCTGGATGATAACAGAGAATTATTTATTCCTGGCCTACTAGAAACTGTGCCGGCACATCCTGATTTTATGCTTTTTGCTACCCAAAATCCTCCCACTTTGTATAGAGGACGAAAGTTTCTCTCTCGCGCTTTCCGAAATCGGTTTGTGGAAATATTTGTGGATGAGATTCCAGAAGATGAGTTGCAACAAATTTTGAAGAGAAGATGTAATGTTCCAATGAGCTATGCTATTAAAATGGTTGAAGTTATGAAAGAACTACAGTTGCATCGTCAGAGCAGTCGGGCCTTCGCAGGTAAACATGGCTTCATGACTCCTCGTGATCTTTTTCGATGGGCTGAACGGTTTCACAGTTTTGGCTGTTCATATGAAGATTTAGCCAAAGAAGGCTATTATTTGTTGGCTGAGAGGTTGCGGGATCAAACTGAGAAGGATTTTGTGGTAGTAGTACTAGAAAAGCATTTACTTGTGAAAATTGACATGAATGACTTGTATAGACTGGTACATTCGGCTCTCATCTCTGCTCTGTTTTTGTATATATATAAGAACATCTTGCAAGGATTAATTTTGAATGCTTATATGCTGAAAAATTTTGAATGCTTCGCTTATGATTTTTTATAAGTTCTGACCGGAGTTTGTGTGTCGTTTTTAGAAAGAAGGTGACCGTGAAGATATTTGTTATCGCCCAGAAATGAAAGAGAGTCTTGAAAAGTAAGATTTCTGATTATGATATTGTGCTTTAATTATTATGAAATCATATTGCTTGTACATGGGATAGGTATGAGTACATGACAAATAGAGGGCCCTTTATCCCAGGGTTTACGAATTTTCAACTTGATTTAGTTTCATTCTTTATCATTAAATTGCTGTTAGAAATATTGAAAAGGATATACTTTATCATATATGGGAGGTGTAGTTTGAGGTCTTTTAGATTTTGGTCTGCATATACAATTTTTGTCAGGAGTAGCAGATGCTAAAGAGAATGTGTGTGCATTAATTTTTTACCTTTTGCCAAATGGTAGGATATTTTGGACTACAAGCATGGAGAGGCTATATTTTCTTGTTGAGCGCTGCTACAGGTTGCGCGAGCCAGTCCTTCTAGTTGGTGATACTGGTGGCGGAAAGACATCTGTTTGTCAGTTGTTAAGCTTGATGTTAGGGTCAAAACTGCACATTCTAAATTGTCATCAGTACACTGAGACGTCTGATTTTATTGGGGTATGTTTTCAAATGGTAATTGTATCATTATATACGATATATTTCATCAACGTTTTTGTTCTTACCTTTCGAGCTTTTAGGGATTTCATCCTGTGAGAGATAAGTCTCAATTGGCTGTCAAATATAAGTATTTAATGGAACAACTGAAGATGTCAAAGGTTTTTGAGGACTGCTTAGCTAATAACGTAAGCTAGATTTCATTTAAAATTTAGATGTACTTCTTACTTTTGTAATTGTTTCTTACATTTTTCTTTTGTCATAAGTCAGTTATTCTCTTGATTTAGTAGTTCCCTTACCATCTATTTTCAACTATATGTAGCAGATTATACAGAGTTTATCTTCTGACATAGAGAAAGCTCCCTCAACACTAACTTTCCTACAAGATTTCATGAAAACTCTAAGAAGCAATACGGCATTTTGCCAAGTTTCTCTCAAGGAGTTTAATTATGTCCGGCAAAATCTTGTTCAATTATTCCAAAAGTGGCAGACAATTTTTGAGTGGCAGGATGGACCCCTTGTACAAGCAATGAAGTGCGGTGATCTTTTTTTAGTGGATGAGATCTCTTTGGCTGATGATAGTGTGCTGGAGAGATTAAACAGTGTCTTGGAGCCTGAAAGAGTACTGGTGTGATTACTTTCCTTTCTTCAAAACATGTTAAGTCTTGGCTTCAGTTATGTTTGATTAATTATCCTGTCTCCAGACCTTGGCTGAAAAAGGCGGATATAATTTAGAGCAACTCACTGGACATAAAGACTTTTTCCTTCTTGCAACAATGAATCCAGGAGGAGATCATGGGAAGAAAGAGCTATCACCCTCACTTCGGAACCGTTTCACAGAAATATGGGTTCCTCCTGTTACTGACGTCGAGGAACTGGGAGGCATAGCCTTGAGAAGGTAAGCAAATATTTTGCTAATGTTATATTCATTTGTTATTATTGAAACAATGTCTGACGGATAATTTGGCAGGTTGGACAAGCTGGAGTTTTCTTGGATAATTAAGCCTATGTTAAGTTTTTGGGAAGTATGTGCTAAATGTTTTTTTGTTAGTGCTTTACCGCTATATAACCCACAAAAATATTTAATTGGTTTTTTCTCTTATATGAGAAAGTGGTTTAACCACTCGGCGAGGGGTAGAGGTAGAGTTCTGACTGTCAGAGATATCTTGGCCTGGGTCGCTTTCATTAATGCCACTGAGAGCAATCTTGGGCTTGTGAATTCATTTCTGCATGGAGCTTTCCTTGTTTTATTGGATGGTCTTTCTTTGGGTAAATGTCAATTCAGCTGCGTTCTATTTTTTTTTTTATTTGTTTAATTTTTCTGTGTATCTTTATCATGGAACCAAGAGTATTGTGTATAATCATCCACAATTAACAAATAAAATGATGTCCATCATTTGATAAAATGGGGGAATCATCGGATAAAATAGGGGAAGGACCCCATGCAGCCATGAATAACAATTGTAGAGCCTTTGTTGAAGAAGATGAAGAAGCTACAAAAGATAATCTTTGACTTTAGCCAATTGAGAAGGAACATGAATGACTTGAACGAGAGGTGGAGTGCTAATTATTGAACTCATGATTTCAGCACCAAGGTGGCCACAATGATTGTGCAACAAATATAAAAGCATGTTCCTTATTTGCAGTCTTGTCAGGTGGAGTCCATTGCTAGTTGGCCCTTGGAGCAGCATGTTCTTGGACGTCATATTCTTAATAACAAAACCAGTAGGATAGACTTCAAAGTAGCAATTTTTATCTTTTGCTAAATTGGGCAATAGGTAGAAGATTCCAGGCAATGCCAGGAATATGAAAGATGTTATTAGCTTAAGATAGGCCGTCAATAAAGGTGGAACCAATACTAGAAATGTGCAAAACTGATCCATAACCAACCATATACCTATCTTTACCACCATGATCAGAATGATTGTGCAGGTTTTAGGCATCATTGGTGACATGGAGGGTGGCTCCGGCATTGGTAAGCCACTCATGAGAAAGGTCAGCATTAATATCCACTCAGTTGATTTGCCAAAATGTGGATATTCCGCAGATAGTCATCAATGGATGAGAAGCCTTTCTTGGTGGTCTTAAGTTTACCACGAGTAAGGATTATTTGTCGCTTCGAAGCAGAAGCAACTTCTCCAACTTGTACCAAATAACATATCAACCACTCGGCAAGATGGGGGTTGGATAATGTCAATATAATTTAACTTGCTAAGTGCTGATCCTGTTTAACCCAAATAAAGAATTAGGGTAAAGAGTGGAGACACCATCGTGTATAAGAAACCGAGAACTCTTACTTATTGCCAAGGAGTTCATGGGTATATAGAATGGCTAGGAACCAGGATTTCCACAACAAATAGTTGTTTTTATCAAGCTTGACCGAGACCAGATTAACAATATTGTTAACATAACTTTGGTAGAGGGGGTAGGGAGGAATAAGAGGAGGTGGACGATATTATAAACTAAAAAAAACCATTGACTCTAATCTATGAAATTTTAGGCGGAGATCCTGACATGAGTATGTATTGTCATTCACATGCATAGATGCTTACGCCATACAAGTTGTTGAGAGGAATAAGGACAGAATAAGGCAACAACACTAGTGAATAGACAACCACAAAGGAAAAGATAAGATAAACTAGGTGATGTTTCTAAGCTTATTAATAATAAGAATTCTACTCTTTTTTTTTGCTTTTTTTTTAATTATGACAGTTAAAACATAGATCTATGCTCATCTCTGATGGTACCAAAAAGATATATTGAGAATAATCAGCCACCTCTTTTTGTCTTGTATTGTTTTAGAAAACAATTACTGGTTTGAAAACCTTGCTTATGAGAAATTTTATTAGTTTCTTGTCTAAATTGTTTGGCTGGCTTAATTTATTTGCTATTAAATTTTACAGAAATAATTTGATATTGTAAGCCTCTGACTTTATTTTAAAAATATTTTTTCTAGGTTCTGTGATCTCGAGAATTGATGCCATGAAGCTGAGAGAAGAAAGTTTACAATTTCTCCTCGACCAAGTTAAGGTACTTCGTGGGCTGCTAATGCGTCTTTTTGTTCATTTTTTTAATTTTTAAATTGGAATTTAATTTAAATATTTTTTGTTACTATCATTTTACCTTGTCAATAACGCACATAATGCGTGAGCTAATTAAGAAAGTGATGGTTTGCAAAAGGGTGTGTCATTAGCCTTTTCAGATAGGCCAAATCAAAATATTTTTGAATAGTGTTTACATAGTGAACGACTAGTATCTTGTTTAAGATGTATTTAAAAATACTATGTTAATAAAAAAACTAACATGAAATAAGACTGACAGGGGGATATTGAAGCAAATGTACAAAGGAATGAGGTGATGCCTTATCGGAAACAATGAAGGCATGGATCATGAGCATGCGACAATAACATATTATTTGATTTATCTCACATAAAGCCTTTCTTTGCACCTTTTATCCTAATTTGCGTACCGGATAAGTCAATAACAAATCTGAAAAAAAAATCATTCTAAGCAATTATATTCAAATCGTAATATCTACTTCAAAATAAGATAGAATTTGAGTATAGTATAAGAGTTGACGACTCAAGTCAAATAATATAAAATCCAATTTGGGGATTTTAAAAACTATCTAATTTGCAAAAAGAAAATAATTGTTGCTTCCGGTTTTTATTAAATTGACAAATGGAGGCTTTGAATGGGGAATCCTTATTCTAAACCTCTATATCGAATATCTTAAACATGCCTAATATGCTCAAAACAAAAAGTTCATGACGACCACAATTAATTTAAAATGAGGGAAAAGTTCTCTTTCTATTAAAAATGAATATTCTAGAGACTATGACATTCTTTTGGGGGAAAATTCTCAGCAAAAAACAGGTTAAATAAGATCATTCAAGTATCATTTTTTTTTCAAGTGGGTTCATTCAAATATAATTTTGTCTAGAAAGTATCTAACTAAATTCAATTTAACTTACATTTTTTTTTCCACTTGACTTGCTATAATACCCTTCCTGGAATATCAAACCCTTCGTCCGACATCAAATCAACATTAAAAATGCCACCACCACTAATATTGTTGTCCCAAAACCTACTCCAATAATCTGCCTTCCCGCTTGTGAAAAAAAAGTATTTTTTATTTTGTAATATGATTCTTGGTACTTTAGTATTAAACTTTGAAAATAAAAAATACAAATTGATATACTGAAGAATAGGGTAAAAAGTTTTATACCAATATTTTGTTAGAATTAGAAAAGATTCTGAATTAAGAACAAGAGGTTGTAGGATGATTTTTTTGGCTTCCTGATCATAAAATCTTTTGCTTCCATGAATCGGATACCATTATTAAAAAGGTAATGATGTTTTATATGTAATGAAAATCGAACCTGCTCCTTGGGGATGAGTGATCATTTTCTCAATTTTTCTTCACGTGGACATCAAAAGATGTTGAAAAAATGGGTTCACATTTAGTATATAGTAATAGACCATTAACTGTAGTTGTATTTCTTCATCTAAAAAATAAGGGTGTCAAATAGTGAAAAAGAAGGATGCTCAAGGGTGCCTCAGAAGAATTGTGGTGAAGATACCACCATGATCTGTATTCCTGGTATTTTTAACACAAGTATACAAAGTATTGTTGAGAAAATGTAGGACAGAAAAAGTAGCAAGAAAATACAGCATAATAAACATTGAGATTAAGTCAACTAATAATAGTATCACTAACACACCTTCAAGCTCAGGGGAAAAGGTGTGACGATGAGCTTGTTCCTAAGTGCATGGAATTGAGGAGAGCAAGGGTCCTTGGTGAAGATATCTGCAGGTTTCTCATCTGAAGCAACAAAATGGATGACCAGGTCTTTATTGACTACACATTGACTTAAATATGCAATCTAATGGTCAATATATTCTGTCTTCAAAGTTCTCTAAATTTAAGAAAATTTCTAAAAATTGTTGAAAGAATATGTGGTCAATGACCACATTGTTTTATTATATTAAGTAAATTTTAATTTATCATGCTAAGACAGCAAAACAATACTTGGTCTAATTTCAATTTAGGTGTATATGTTGAGACTATATTGTACCTTGCAAAAAAAGAAACTATTGGTCATAGAATTTATATGAAATAAATCAGTAGGTTATCCATTATCTAAATATTTGCAAAAAGAACCAGTAATGATATCACCATGAAGCGGATCAGTAAGGCTTATTTGGATGCTGCATAGTAGGTGATATGGAAAGGTATCTTTTGTGTTACCTGCTGATTTTTATATTGTAGTATGACATGACTTTTTGTAGCTCCTTGAAATGGGTTATTGTAAATATATTCTTTTTTTTTTATCTTCCACACTTGTTTTTTTTATCTTTTCTTTTCCTATTCTGTACAACCATATGCTGATTATTTACTTTTTATACTTATTTTTAGTTGGAGCAGGGAAGTAGCTTTGAGAGTTCAGAAATTCTTAACTTGGGAAGTTACGGTTGGGGAAGCATGAACAGTTGCATAGACCATGTTAAGTCCGATCATCAGTTTGGTATAAGCCCATTCTACATCCCAAAAGGTACCAATTTCAGTACTTTGCAGAATTAAATTTCAGTTCGCCAAATTATCATGTTTCTTCTTCATCCACTTGGTACCCAAAGGGTGTCAAGGGCATGGATCCTAAACTAGGAATCCAAATTATCATGTTTGATTGTTTATTTTTCTCTTTATCGTCATCATTGTTATCACGTCATTATGTCATCCTATTTTTTTGATTCATCACTGAACCATGTGCTATTGAATGAGTCTTCTACCGTAAGTGATGAGCCAAAGTCCATGTAGTAGCATAATGTGAGAGATTATGCTGGATGGACTTGTTCCAAATATGGAATAATTTGGGAATTCAGGATTTTAACATTATCTTTGTAAATTTTAGATAGTCTAACCAATTGTCTCAAAAGCTCATGCTGTTAGTAAAGGGAACAATCAAATATTTACTTCAACACTTCCCCTCACATGCAAGCGGATTTTTAAGTTTAGCATGTGGATAAATATGGGGCAAATAGTCCATTAGCACAGCATGATACAAATTTATATTTTTTCAGGCAAATATCATCAAAAGAATTGGAACCCTAGTCCTTTGGCTCGATACCATGTTAATTTTGATGGTTTAACCACTTGTTTAAATGCTCAAGCTATTAGAAAAGAGGCGTAAATATTTACTTCAACATATTTTTCTAATCTGTTGTTTAACCACTTGTTTCCAGGTCATTTCCCACTATAAAGTTGATAAGAAACAAATTCCTTTACATAGTATTATGATTTTCCCCCATATGATGAAATTTGATATGGTATGAATCTATATCACTTTTCTTGCTTAAAGCTTTCGTTTTAGGTAATATGCCATGTAAGAAGGCTGGATTTGAATTCCTGGCACCAACCACATCGAGGAATGTGTTACGTGTACTGCGAGCTTTGCAACTTAATAAGCCTGGTCTGCTCTCTTTGTTTCCCCTACGTAATGTTTGTACAATTTGTGCTTTGAAAAGTGGTCTGCTTCTTCATGGGTCAGATCATGAAACTAAATCTTATTACAAAACATTGATGAATGATGGCTTTAATTTGATAGTGCTACTTGAGGGTAGTCCTGGCGTTGGTAAAACAAGTCTGGTTGTTGCACTTGCTGAGTTTTCAGGGCATGCAGTTGTCAGGATAAATCTTTCTGAACAGGTAATGCTTTTATGTTCTATTTTTTGAGTACTAACAACTCTGCTCTAGAAGGTTTTGGCTTATTGTGACTTTCTTTAAGATTTGTGTTTGTAAATTTACCCTTTTCCTCCTGCCCCCTTTGAGGTTGACATAGCTTGTATAGTCTTTACTAAGTCATGTATTCCCAGACGGACATCATGGATCTACTGGGATCAGATTTGCCCGTTGAGAGTGAGGAAGGTGCCAAGTTTGCTTGGTCTGATGGAATACTTTTGCAGGTTGCCACATTTCTTGTTGCACGCGGATTTCCTTACATTTGGACTTATAAGCTATGAATGCTTGGAATTTACTAATTGTTTCTGCTCCTTATAGGCCCTTAAAGATGGAAAGTGGGTGCTGCTTGATGAACTTAACTTAGCTCCTCAGTCTGTTTTAGAGGTGTGTTTCTTATCTTTTACTCTAGGGCTAATTGACATCGTTTTCTCTAATTTTCTTTTCTGATGCTGCATCTTGCATTTATTTTTTCATTTCAGGGTCTTAATTCAATCTTAGACCATCGTGCAGAGGTCTATATTCCTGAACTTGGGACTAGTTTTAGGTGTCCAACTACCTTTAGAGTTTTTGCTTGCCAAAATCCTACCTTACAAGGTGGTGGCAGGAAAGGGTTGCCGAATTCTTTTCTCAACCGATTTACCAAGGTTATAAACAGCTTCTACTTATGTGGCACATATATTTATCGGGTTCGGTTTACTCTTATGTTATTTCATGCACTTGGTGGTCATTTTTTAAGTTTTATTCGATGCAGGTGTATGCTGATGAACTGGTTGATGATGACTACCTTTTCATCTGTAGTTCACTTTTTCCGTCAATTTCGAAGATTTTTCTATCGAAGTTGATATGTTTTAACCATAGGATATATGAGGACACAATGGTACTGCATAAGTATGGTGCAGATGGATCTCCATGGGAATTCAATCTAAGAGATGTTATTCGATCTTGTCAGTTGATAGAAGGTCTGTAACACAATTTGCCTATGAAATATGTAATTGTTGTCATATATGATGACTTATTAGGGGTATATTTTACCTTCCATTCTAGGTTCCCCTGCAGGTTTGAAGGAGGATTGCTTTTTAAGCACAGTTTACATCCAAAGAATGCGTACCATGTCTGACAGGAAAAAAATGTTGAGTGTGTATGAGGAAATCTTTGGAGCCAAGCCCTGTATTAATATGTACCCTCGAGTTCAGATTAGTCCAAAGAGACTCATCATTGGGACTGCTGCTTATGAGCGAAATCATTATCAACAAGCCAAACACATTAGTGACCACCTTAGGATACTCCCCAGCATTGGCCAAAGCCTGGAAGTAGTTCTTCATTGTGTGCGGCATCAGTGGCTGTGTATTCTTGTCGGTGTGTCATCTTCTGGAAAAACATCCTTGGTTCGGTTACTTGCTCAACTCACCGGAAATGCCTTACATGAATTAAATCTATCACCTGGCACGGATATATCGGAACTAATTGGATTCTTTGAGCAGTATAGTGCTTTCCGCCACTTCCGACAAGTCATTTGTCAAGTTGAAGGTTATGTCAAAGAGTATTCCAGTCTAGTGTTCAGGTCCTTTGAGATGTTATCAAAACAACACAGATCTTTTATGTCCAAGTGGTTTACCTTCTTGGCGAAGCTTAAATCTACTTCGGCTACTGCACTGACATTTAGAGAGCACCACGGAATCTTGTCACATGGTTTGCTAGAGCTGCTTGTTGATGTTATTGAACATCTGATGCATGATATTGAGCTACAAAGGTTACCTGTTTCTTGGTCATCCAGTGATCTAAAAAGTTTGCTGGAGGTAATTATGAAGCTCGAACAAAAAGAGTACATTCAGCTACATTCCACTAAGTTCGAATGGGTCAAAGGACAACTCGTGAAGGCTATTGAATCTGGGGAATGGATTCTTCTTGAGAATGCCAACCTCTGTAGTCCTGCAGTTCTTGACAGGATCAACTCTTTAGTTGAACCGTCAGGATTGTTTACTGTTAATGAGTGTGGGCTTGTGAATGGAAAACCCCTTGTGCTTCACGCCCACCAAAATTTTAGATTGTTTCTCACTGTCAATCCATTGTACGGGGAAGTATCTCGTGCCATGCGTAATAGAGGAGTGGAGGTATTTATGATGCCTCCTTACTGGGTTTTGCCTGAAATTAAGGAAGCCGAAATGAGAGATGTGAAGAGATACTTGATCACTTCGGGTATACCATTTACCAGATTAATTGATGCAATGGCTGACGCACACCTATATGCCCAAAATACTGGCAGAGAGTTTGGAGTACATATTACAATTCTTGAGCTGACACACTGGATACAGCTATTCCACCAACTCATTGGTGCTGGTAATAGACCTTTATGGGCATTAAATCTGAGTTGGGAGCTTATATACTTGTCTTCTCTTGGTGTATCCAATGGCAACGACATTGTCAACCGTGGAAAAGATTTCTTTCCTTCAGATTCTGAATTTTCAGAATTTGATTCTCCGTTAGGGCATTCATTTTGTCTCCCTGGAGGATGGCCATCTCTGCTGAAGTTATGGGACTTAACCTTCTGCTCAAGAGAAGCCTCTGTGAAACAAAATTGTCAGTATTTAGAATTTTGGGGAGCTCAACATGCGGCCAATTTTGCAAGTATTCGCCTCCATGAACCTTCCCTATGTTATGACACGCTTAAACTTTTCCCAGCTGTAATTCCTATGAATGTGCTACATCATTCTTTGTACCCAAAGGTGAGTCACAAACAAGTCCAGCGTACCTCAATTGACTTCGAGAACATGATTAAGATGTTTTGGTTTGCTGCTAATTGGACAATGGAACAAACCTTTGAAGATGATCTTGATATGTATATATCATATTTTAAATGGTATAGTTGCAAGTTAGAGCCTTTGTGGTCCCGGGACCCTGCGCATGCGGGAGCCATTGTGCACTCGTCTGCCCTTAATCGCAAGTTAGGGCCTTTTTGTTCATTTTTCAAGTCATACTTGTCTATATTTGAGCAAGATATATGGAAGTACCTTCTTACTTGCTGGAGAACATTTTCTTCTCATCTTCATAACAAGTACAATAGCAATCGGCAAGTTCCTTTGCTTTCATTAGAATTGGTTGAGATGGATATCATGGATGGCCACTTGGAAGCTGCAAAAAGTAATTTGTACCGTGCAATCAAGTCTGTACACTATCTGCAGCTCTGTTGCATGCAGTGGTATGCAGAAAATATTTATCCATTTGAAGACATACAGGAATTGTACACTTTTTATCCTTTTTTGAGGTCTCTGAGACAGTTAGAAATTGAGGTTTTAAATATAACTGCGCGTGATACATCTATTGACTTCCATGTAAATTTGTTCGATGAACTTGTTGAAAAGCACATCCTGTTTTGGAATATTATTACATCGTCTCAGGTTGATTTGTTGGCCATATGTTGGCATTATCTGAAGAAGGAAGCCAAAAAATTAAAGGATATATGCCCATCTGCCGTTTCTTCTTTAATTGATACGATGGTTGGTGTTTCTTCCTCTTGTACACAATTTTTTCTAATCATGTAATCATCATGACCATGATCTTTATCATCTAAAACATTATTGTTTTCAACTCATCCTAGATAGGCTGTGACCGGCAGCGTGGATTTTGTGCTTCATATTGATTTCTTTCACATTTAATTGGTAGCACAAAACAATAAAAATGAAGTGGCAAGTTTTCAGCCTGGATTTCCTCCCTATTGTGTTAACTTGTTCTTGATAATAGGATGGAGTTAACCATCTGAAGGAAGTCATTTCTTGGGACTTAGAAACGCCAAAGTCACCGCTTTGGGCGTATGGCTGGCACCCCTTAATGCCATCAAGTCAGGAGACATATGATAAAATGGAGCAGCTTTTACGTCTCTGTAGTTCTCTTTGGCATGCAAGGTTGAGGTTTTCAAAGCAAATGTGTTCGGGTAATATATTTCTTTCACTTGTCTGCATTTTTAATGCAATCATTTTTAAAGTAATTTAATATTTTTATCTTAACAAAATTTTGAAGTCATTAAGTCAATATAACCTTCGCAGATACTAGTTTTTTGCCCGAGGTTCTGGTTTTTGCTAACAGTGATATTCGGCATCTTGTTGTCCAAGGTATGCCTTTACTTGTTACTAGGGTTGCTTTCATTTTTTTAGTTGCATGGGTATACCAACGTGGCTCAAGTTCTTTCTTCTTCTTCTTCTTCTTCTTTTTTTTTTTTTGATGAAGTTAAAATTTCATTAAACCGAAAGGTAAGAGCACAAGAAGCCTAAGACATAACTAGCAAAAGGCTAGATAATAAAAAAATAAAAAATTATATTTAAAAGTCACTAAGATAATTACAGTGATCCAGGCCTTTTTTGTTTATAGTTGAGGACCTCAGAGGCTAACTAAACCTCAGAAATAATGGATAAAGTTAAAGTTTGATGTTGCATTGAAACACCTTGGAAGATCCTCCTGTTGTGCTTATACCAAATAAAAGCTAAGAAAATGTTGAAGAGAGGCTTCATAAGCAAGCTAGAATATGGATTTTGAGCACAAAATGTGAGTAGCCAATCAATCTCCCCATTAAAAGAAACTACACGATGGTGAATGTGGCATTTGTGAAGAATTTGATACCATATATTTACGCTATACGGGCACTCAAACAAGAGATGGTTACGGGATTCCATTGATTCCCTGCATGAGAAACATTAGTTGACAAGGTGGAAACCATGCTTCTATAGTGCATCAAGTGTCAAAATTCCATTTGACATTGTGAGCCAAACAATGAAAGCATACTTGTTCAATCTGTGTTTAAACCATGCATGGGAGAACTAGGGAGTATTATCTCCCGGAATTTGTAGAAAATTCCAACGACTCTTTAGGGAAAAACGACCTAAAGAGGACAGCCATCCAATACTATCACAAGAGTCAGGGAAATGTGGGATTTGCTGATTCATAAAATCCAAAGCCTCTTTAGTAGACAAAGTATTAGCTGAAAGTGCCCAAGATCCATTAATAATTGAATTTGACAAGGTGTGACTGAGAACTCCTCCAAGATTTGTGATCGTTCTAAAATTTTGATAGAAGGGGAGAGTGATCCCCCCATGGATCAAGCCAAGTGCGGATTGATTTACCATCACCAACTTTATAAGAACAACTAGAATAGAATTTACCCCTTAAGGACAGAATGCTATTCCAAGCATGGGAGGGAGAACAGGGCGGGGCAAACCAAATGGAATGACCTGGGATGTAAACAACACAGATCCCTTTTAACCCAAAGACTCTCTTTGTTTGTAAGCACTCTCCAAAAAGCTTACCAAAGCCGGCCAAATTTGCTTCAAATAAATTATGAAGCCAAGACCATCTTCATTATAAGGTTTACAAACTCTTTTCCAATTCACATTGTGAAAGACAAAACTTTTAGTGTTTCCTTTCCCAAGAAAATCATATATATATATATAAGTTTAAAAATATGATTCAAGAGTCTCTTAGGGAGTATAAAGTACAAGCCCAATCGAGAGACATTCCACTTAAGAGACCGATTTCAAGAGTTGTAGACGCCAAACATAAAAGACAAAGAGACATCCATTTTTTAATTTTGTCTGGAATTTTATGCACCAACGGTAGGCACGTTGTGTATGAGTTTTTTCGAACTCAAAGGAAGACCCAAGTAACAGATAGGAAGCTCTTCCGCATTATTTCCAAAGATAGAAGCAATTTCATTCATCCACTCACAAGCCTTGGCGAAAAAAATGGAGTTCTTCAAGGAATTAGCCTCCAACCTTGAGTAAGAAAAAATCAATCAGAGTTTGTGATTTATAGAAGCTGCTGATTGAATACCAGCCTTGGAAAAAATCAGGAGATCATTGGCAAATAGGAGATGTGAAACTCTTGGAGCATTCCTAATTAATGGTGTAATGAGGATGTGGGAAACATTTCTTTCTATCATAATATATAAAGCCTCCATACAAAGAATGAAGAGTAGAGGAGAAAGTGGGCACCCCTGTCTTAAACCACAAAGGGTGTTGTGGTAATCCTAAATTACAATCTATGTGAAATTTTGTATGGTTGCATGCGTTGGCAGAGTTGGGACCGGCAATGCACAAACGTTGGCAGAGTTGAGTTGTAGTTTTTGTTGTATTATTTTATTTCAGTCACTTGTTGATTGCCCCCATTAAAGTTGTAAGTTGATTTAGGCTGTACATTGAGTTGGATGTAAAAAGGATAGTAAGTGCTTCCCTTTTCCTAAATAATGTAAGAAGAATAATTTTTGTGTAGTTTTGCAAGGTGTGGACTCAAGAGTACGGAGTGCTGCACACTGGAATGGACTTAAGGAAATATGTTAATTCGGATAGTTCTTCCTTACCTTTCTTTTTCCATCGTACTGATCAATGTCTTTTGAAGTTTGCTTGCCAATTTGAAAGCCTAGAATAGAATGTCGGATCTGGCATCTCATTTGTGTGTCAAACTATTTAGTCCTTTAGAGAATAAGATATATAGTGATTGATTGTTGTGAACAGAAGTGCGAAAAACACTTCTATGTTTTGTATTCAAGCTATAAATAACACAAGGAAAGTATAACATAGCAATGTAAAGCATATGATATATGAAGACTAAATCAACCGCAGGAGAGATCAATAATAATTATAGTTGAAAAAACCTTTGTCAATGCATGACATTCGCGCATTTCTAGTTCCAACATTTTGCATATGTTTTCACATGGACCTGATCCTACATTAGTATGTTGAAATTGGCGTCCCGGGGCAGCCAATTTATAGTCACCTGAACCTTTCTCTGCATAAGATTGAATAAGAGGTTATGGTCAAAGAGGAACTGTCTTCTTGGTTGAAGTTGGCGCAGGATCACCTGGTTGACATTGCTGTGACAGTTTCAAGCTGGTGATGTTGCATGATTCAGGGAAATATACTGTGAGCTGACAAGATATAGTTGCTAAAACTAGAATTCCTTACGGTCCAACCTGGTTTTTGCTAAAGGCCTGTATAAAGGAAATTTGATGCAGACTGCAAGCCACGTAAAGTTTTGAACGATTCTCTTGATAGATAACATGCCATGTAATACCATTAGTATGAGTTGTAAAACTTCCCTTGGCTTTTATGGTATAATGATTTTTTTTATGTAACTAAATTGCTTCTCGTTTTTGTCATTTGCTAATTTAAAAACTAATGTAGATAAACGTCCCCTTTATATTCATCCATTGACTCTATGGGCGGATTTAAAGTTTCTTACATCCCACTTAGAAAGCTTGGTGTGGCCATATTTATTTAAGATTTAGATTTACTACTTTGTGTTTTAGGTGTTGCCATGGCATCATGCATTTGTGATGAACATTCTCACGATGCAAGTGGGATAGAGGAGATACATAAGGTAGAACTACACCTGTGGTTAGAAATGCTAGGTTGCGTTGTCTCCCTTTTAATTTTTCTTCTTTGTGCCAGATGCTCAAGCATAGGTTGGCAATGGCTCCAGCAGTTGTACAAAAAGCGAAGCCAGAAAACCCATCTTCTATCTGTTGTACCTTTTGCCTCGAAGTCATGCTTACTTCGCCATGGATTGAAAGTTGGATTGATACATTGCCAATACTTGATCACAGAAGCATCGTGCATGAATTAAATTTACTTCTTGAATTATCTAGGAGCATCTTGTTGCCTTCGGATGAAGAAGTACAATTGGTAAGGCTTCATAGGGTAATGGTTATGGAATTCATTCACAATAGAATAAAAAATGCTATGCGATGAGAGAATTGTACTAAATCATTGTTAGATGTAGCTTTAAGAGTTTATTTTTTTAGCTTGTCACTGTAATGACTAATTTCAGGAATTTTGGTAATCGTAGATTGCTTTTGCTTTCCTCTCTGCCATATAATATATTAGCAACTAGCACATTAGAATCCAATATTGTATTCTTTGACCTTTAGTAAATTCCCTTTATGTATGAAATTTTGTATGTAGGTTTAGGTTGAGATTCTCGAAATACTAAAATTATTTGGTTGTAATTCTTCATCTTGTTTATTGAACTTTTGGTGTAGGCCTTGTCTGCAATCTCCATGCCGTTAAAATGCACATTGGAGTCCTCAATGAAGTTTTCATCAAGACCACCCACTGATTTTGTTCCACATCAGAAGCTTTTATGGATTTTAGATGGTTGGGAGTCGGTTAATTCAGGTTTGAGCCGTTACTATAGATTTCATTAGTTCAAAAACTTACTTGTCAGGACCCAATTTTCTTTTCTTCTTTCTTTCTCTAATATCATGAAGGTGTGTATAATGACCCAGCCTAAGAGCAAATTGATGGGCCTAATCATTTCTTTTAAAGTGGTTAACATAAGTTAAAGATCTGTAAAGATATATGACTAATTTGGGGGATATCATAGCGTGAGAGTTCATATCTATGGTAAACTCATCGACATGACATCTTCCTTGAATCCGAGTACACCAGCACCTTGTGCCAGCATCTCATTCAACTTGTGATTGAATGATCTAACAATCTCCACTTTACTTACTTCCTCAAGGTGGTAGGGTGAGTACTTGGGTGAAATATTCAGTAAGAACATAACATCTTAGCGACAAGTGGATAATCCCATGAAATCAAATCATATGAAATATAATTTTTTGAAGGAACATCATTTGTTCATAAATCAATAATCAAACATAATCTCGTTGAAATTCATGTAAGCATAAATCATATGAAACCTGATCGTTGTAATATATCATATGAAGTCCGATTGTTGTAATAGATCTTTCACTTAAACATTGGATATATTCTTTCAATCACGGCTTTTAAAATCATCAATAACCTTTCAATCATAAAAGTCTTTTTTATATCATTTTTTCTTTGATTAAAATCATGGAGATTGTCTGAGGAATACCTGGTGGGGTGCATCCATCAGTCTGTATTACAATGATAGTAAATCAAATTTTGTCCTATTATCAATCGTAAATCTCAAATCATAATTCACAAAACATGGTCACATGGGTCTGGTAGTGAAAGGTGGAGGCTTGTGGGTCATTTTCTTTTTAAGTGCTCGCATTCTAATGCATTGGAAAATAAGATTCGTAGTTTGTTGCCGTATGTTATTCTAGAATAGAAGTAAATGGTCTGTATTACACCGGATGCCAAATCCACTAAGGAGTGAGACAATCTCTTGATATTTATTTTACAACACACCCAATTGGATTTGTTCATCTAGACAACGTCACCCAGTCTTGGTAGAAGCTTCTAAGGTTACTTCACCATCTATGTTCTCAAGATCCTTCCTAAAGGAACTTTCTAGAAAGATTAATTGTTATTGGTTATTTCCACCTCCATATAAATTGCTTTACTTGCAAGTCTCCTAGAATCATTTAAATAAAGTAGAGCCTTCCAATTAGGATGCTCCATTTAAGAGTGTTTCTAGTTGTCTCTTTCATTTAAACTCTTAACCAATAGGATGGCTCCTGACAAAATATTTCATCATTAAGTTAAACTCTTGTTACACCTTAATCACGCCCATTAAATACAAATCATTTTGTTTTACTTCCACTTGAAGCAATACTAGTGTGAACTAGTTAAAAGTTTCTTCACTATCTTTAAGATTTGATCAAAAACATTCATTAGTGTATAACTAAACTAGAACTAAATCACGCGAAGCCTTATTCAGCTCTAACACTTATTTAATAAATTTAGGGATATAACATTGCATGACTATATTTTTTTTGTTTTTATAACATATTGTACTAACTTTCACCTTAAACGACAGCAATCTTCAAACTTAGGAGCTCACTTTGTGAAATGTGGTATGGATGGCATGCTTCCTTGTGGGATTTTGGGCAGAAAGGACAAATGGTAAGCTATGCAATGAAATTTATACCAATTGAAAGGGATTTTCTTTTTAAATTTTCTTTTGTTTCAGAATTATGTTGATGTTGGATGTAACCAATATGGGATGCCCGTTGCCCTCTTTTGCCCAATAATAACTGCAACAATGGATCAGATCTTGTAAGTATTCCTTCTCCCCAAAGAATCTTTTTAGAAGCCAAAATTGTCACACTCCAATTTCTTAGAACGTGAGGATTCATCTTGCCTTTATTTATTTAGTTTTATATATTTATTTCTTTTTCTTTTCACATATCTTACCCAGATCACATGCTAAATTTGTGATGAAGTGAACTTAATAATCCTACCTTGTCTATTACGTTTTCTATTATCTAATATTATGACCAAAAAAGTCTACATCATATCCAAAATTATTAGAAATACAAAAGATCATCATATCGTTAAAACATAAGCATTCCATCAAGCTAATATCCATATGGGTCATGTACTCCTCTAGATTAACCCATGAGAGACACATCCAAACAATAGATCAAGCATATCATAAAGTTTTGATATTGTGGATCATAAATCATAGATCATATTATTGTCAAATCAATCATGGAGGTTCTCCATTGAAGACTAGAACCTGAGTGTTACATTGAGAGTAGAAAAAAATTCAATAATCACTTAAATCATGCTCAATGAAACACAATACAAGTCCGAAAATCATGGGTCATTCCTTGTTCCTAGTGCCCTTGGTCCACATTCGAAATCAAGGTTTGCAGTTCATTGGTTGCAGTTTGTATGTAACTCTAGAGCACAGATCATAATCGGTTTCTCATTCACTAGGTGCCAAACCCACTAAAGAGTGAGGCAGTTTGTATGTATGGTATTCTTTATACTAACTTAGGATCATAAGAAGTTGATCAAATCTTTGGTATCAATATTCATGTTGAAATAAATATTTAATGGTTTTCTTTTCTAATAGTTCAAGTTTTTGGGACAAGTAATTCGACCATCTAAAATTAATATAGTATCGTAGCCAAAGAGCTAGGGTCCGAGTCCCATTAGCGATATTTGTCTGGAGAAGTATTAATTTGCCCCATGTTTGTCCACCTGCGAAGCTTTAAAAATCTACTTGCACGAGGGAGAGTGTTGAAATAAATATTTAATGGTTTCCTTTCGTAATAGCTCGAATTTTTGGGACATTTGGTTAAACTATCTAAAATTAACAAATCATAAGACATCTGTCAAGTTACTCACGAAGACATCTCTTTTAAATCACAGATCAATGGGTGTGGTTAGACCATTGAAAATCTTTCATGAAAAACCATCAATGGAAACAATTCAAACAAGACATGGACAATGGGATATGTCATAAATAATTCTTAACTATAGTTTCTTAGAACAAAGCATGAAAAGATACTGATTTTAATCATGGAAAGATTTTGATTGATGGGAACGTAATATATCGACGTTGAAGGAGTATAGTTCAACTATGAGCAGGTCATCTTATCATAAAGGAATCTATGTATACTAAGAAGGTTAGGTTGTTACCTCAAATCCATGCTCTATAGAATTCTTAGCAGCCGATCCTTAATATCCCACTTGCTTCCATCTATTGTTTTCTCTCCTTCCATCCCACCCACCATCTCATCTCTATTTATTGACATTTTTAGAAGTTTTTAGAATGGATAATTTGGTCATTTTCTATCTCCCACTAACCAATAGAAAATTGCCTACTAATTAACCCATTAAATTTTACATTCCTCCTGACCAATCAGATTTTATCTCTTTAATCAATACGATTCGCCTCCCTACTAGCCAATAAGATTTCGCCTCTTTGATAACCAACAAAATTTCTTTGCTTATCTAGAGCTTTCCTAGTGGATGTTTCTAGAGAGGGTATATTTGTCATTTTCATCTTGACCTCCATTCTAAAAAAACACTAATCTCCAAATAAGTAACAAAATTTTCCTTAATTAGGCCTTAATTAACACACCTAATATTCATAAGGTACAAAGAAATTCTAGTCATTACAAATTGTATGGTTCCTAGAGATAGAGGAAATGTGAGTAAAAAATCATCATTCTGATTGTTCTAAGGTTGATGGTAGTATGTGCAAAAGCTGTATTGGCCTATTTTTATTTCCACATTATCTAGCATTCTAGATGTAGAACAGAATTTAACACTAATATTTTGAAAAACATCTCGAATAACGAAGGCACCTTTTCCCCCAAATAGCAAATAACCACATTTTATTGATGCATCTTGCTAGTTTAGAACATGGATTCTAGAGGCAAGGTGCTTTAGGAAATGTGGAACGTCCTATTTACCATTGTATCTGTAACAATACACTAATACATGGGCATTTGGATTGCCATATTACTGGTTCATGCCTTTATCTATTATGGGCATGTGGGTGAAAAATCTGTAGAAGTTTGTGCAGAAGATTGTTGATCTGTGGAAAAATCTGTGCAGAAGCTGAAGCATATTTCATTTTATTTTTTGTCTCTCTTCTAGTTGTACTTTTTGAGTGATCAGTAAGCATGTATTTTTACAGTTCATTTTAAACTAGCCAATTACTCATTTCCCTACGCGGGCTGAGTTAGAAGAATTTTTTTGTGCATGCGTGTATTTTGGGCCCTGAGCATGGACAAAGGAGGAAGGTTGGCGTTAGGAAGGGCATCCGGCTCTCAAAACTCTACCATTTGTACTCACATGGATCCTTACATTGATTTTATGTCTTCCATGCCTTTTCTGCACCCAACTTCCTTTAATTATATTCATTTCCTTTGGTGGTTACACATTTTGAGTTCACTCTTCATATTGAGTAATAGTTAGATAGATGAAGATTTTAAATAGGCAGCCAAAGTGGTTAGCAAGAACAGAAGTTCTAAAACAATGTTCTACATCTCATGGATAATGCAGGCAATTCACGCTCAAGATCAAGGATATACATGTTCATGGTGTGAAGATTAGAGCTGCATCAAGTTATATCTGGGAGGAGTCGCAATTAGGAGAAAAACTGACTGACAAACTTCTTTCTGCGGCTCGTTACCTATTTGGGCAGGTAATTGTTGTTTGAAGTATCTTCGTTTGTGTTTATTCCTAATAAATATCTCCTTTGGTTTTTATTTGTAATAAGTTTTTTATCCGCACCTTTCTATTGCAGGTTTTGTTTGCATATAAGAAGTCCTTTTTGGCTGAGAAGTTTCAGAAAATTGAGTCCATACTTTTGCATGCCTTTGATGATTGCATCTCGGTAATATTACTACCAAAATCTCTTGTGTTTTTAGTACTGCTTTGAATTTAGGTCATGATATTTTATGGTATTTAACTGTTTCTATTGTGTAAATTATTTACTCTATGACTTAACTTCCCATAAATTTTTTTCCCCTAATTTCTTTATGTGTGCAAGTTGCTGTTTTCTAAAATGAAAAAAACATCTTCTTTTGAGAAGCAAGAGTTCACTTAATTTTAGTATAATTTATGTAAATATTCTGCCTAGATGAGGGAATCAAGTAAATTTCTAATTGATTTCATCAAAATATTCCTTCTGTAGCATATAGGGTTACATCTACCGTGGATGATTGCTACGAAGTAAATGCTGTTGTTCACCTCCACATCTGCTTGAAAAAAGTTAATTTACATATTGCATCATGGCAAAAATTATTTTCATAGGTTTTACATTTTGATGACCTTATCCCATGATGTGTCTTGGTGCATGTTTGTGACCTATCTATAATTTTAATTTTTTTGTTAGTGTATAACATAAAAAGCGACCATCTGAGGATTAGGATTTCTTTAGTACCTTTATGTCAAGGTGTATTGCAGTGCACACTTATAACCTATAAAATCATCTGTTCAAGTCTTTCTGAACTATATTTTGTGATTCTTCCATGATCGTTGCAGCAAGACTCATTTGAAACGTTGAAACTGCTCATCAAGTCATCAAGCAATAGCCAATTGAAGTTCTTGATGGAGCCATATATTGAACATTTGCTAGGGAGGCTATGTTTACCCTGCTTGGAGCATGGTATTACACATGGCATTACAACAATTATCTTGTCTAGTTTCTTTTTTATTTTGAGATCTCTATCTGTAAAGCATGTGATGTCACTTTTGGTTAACTTACATAAGATCAGTGATAATAGTTCTGGCTTTTGCTTTCTTACTTTCTTTAAGGTGTTTGCTTATAGTTACCATATCTGATTGTGCTTTTATTTTATTTTTTGAAGATTTACTTCGAGGTGTTGGTATGGCCTGGATGTACCTTGGTGGACTGCATTTCCATCTCCTACAAAATCATTGTGATCCAACTTTGAAGTATAAAATGAAGTACACTCAGTTAATGGGCAAGATTTCTAGGCTGGAAACTGAAATAATGGTATTGTTGAACCTGTATTTTTTGAGTATTTATATCAATTTTTATTTGGTGATATCCCTTGCAAGCGATTCTTTTCCAATTTGTTAGGTACGGCAAGAATCCTGCTACTTAGCAGGTAGGAACCCTGTAAGCAGTAAATGTGAGAAGAGGATGATACACTCAAAAGAAAGTCTTGATTTGTGCATGAAAAAACTTCAGAAAAAGGTTGCTTAAAATATTTTCCTACTTTGTTTTAGACCATGTTCTCTAATATTTAGTAGTAACATCCTTTTATTGAGAATACTAGGTTGGTTTTTATTCTGATCACTAGATCTCTACATTGGAATATTTAGTCTGTGCATCTTATCTGTTTCCAGCTTGTGTTTCGACCTGATCCCAGAAAATATGCTACGTTTAAGCACTTGTACGATGATTTCAAAAAATTGGTCGAATCTTCCTTAGCCTTTGCAGATTTGCATGAAGAGAGAGTTATTCTTGACCAAATGTCAGTTGATAAAGCTTGCAATTGGCAGGTAAGCTTTCCTTGTTTTTGTCATCTGTCTCTTCAATTTTTTTCCCCTGTATGATTCTTTGTTCACCTTCATTCCTGACTTCAGGAAACAAGTACCAGATTCATTCATCGCTTATCTGAAGAGTTTGCATCGTATAATGATATCATTCAACCTATTCAAGTTTCTATTTATGAGATGAAATTAGGGCTGTCTATTGTTGTCTCTAATACATTGCTGGAAATATTTCTTAACCAATTTCCAGGATACAATGCCAAGCAGATTCAGGTAAGTGGATTGTGTGAGCGGGTTATGTTTTATCCTCTGTTTGGTTTCTATTTGTTTTGACTTGTGTTGGATGTCCAATGCAGGAAACGCTTTGTTACTTTATTCAGTTCCCTGGATTCTTTACATCAAGCCTAGACGATCAATCTTTGTATTGTCCATTGAACTTTGATATTAGTTTGCTGTATAGGTTGGTTTCTCTGTCACAGCCTTCATGCCCGGATAAAATGGTAACATTTTAGTTATCTTCCTTGTTTACCTTTTTCCTACTGTTCTATTTTTATTTATTTACAACAGAGGTTTTTTAGATCTACTGTTTGTTGCAGGAAGCTATTATCCGGCAAATTACGTTAAATATTGTACGGGATCGTGTCTACTCATCCTCTCTTATGGATATATCTTCCTTCGAAGTAAGAAACAATTTTTTATGCTTGTGTTTTTTTCAATTGTACAAGCCGAAAATGTAGTAAGCATTCTTCACACTGTGCGGTGATAGCTTTTTATGATGGAAATATGAAAGATATTTTGAGTGTATATATTCAGAGTGTGCAAATTCATTTATGAGTTGATTGATCTGGCAATGGATGTCAACAACTTACATTCGAACGAAGAGCTATTTTGTACTTACATGATTTTATGTGTTTTATATGCACTAGTTTATGGAGAGGATTTTTAAGGAATTGTCTAGCCTTTGGACAAGCATCAAGTTGAAGGCTAAAGCAAAAGAAGAAGAAAGCATTCAACAATACAAGTTTAGGCCACGTGCATTTATTTTAGAAGACATTACAGAAGATAGCGTATTGGAATTGAAAAACTTCGTTGCTGATGATAGCTTGACTCCAGAATGGGCAAAAATTCTTGATACATCAAATCCAAACTCGGGGGTATGATCAATATTATTTTTAGTATTCTGGCGTAAGTTTTTGTTTTTGTTTACTGAGTTTCAGCTTTTGAATTTCTGCAGAACCTGTCAGCAGTTGAGCACGGCAATCTCATCGAAGAATGGAATTCTGTTGAGGAAATTCTTTCTAAAGGAATAGTACGCGTCCACTCACAGTTATTTGGTTCTTTCGATCTTGTCGAATTGGTAAGAGTGCACCCACTTTATCCGTATGATTCATTTTTTGCCGGCATGCATGCAATAGTTCTTGCATACTAATGTATTGAATGACACTTTTTCTTTTGTGAAAATTCAGCCTATGAGCCTTAATAACACAGATAAGGACAAACTGGAGTCCTTTATGCAAGCATACAAAGTTTATAAAAATTTAATTAAAGGTAACTATTATTTTGAATATTTTACATATGCTTTATGGAGATAATTTTCTGAGTGATTCTTGTTATGTTCAGTGGTTCCTCCTCTATTGTCGTCGTCTATTGATACAAGTCTTTTGCCGGAGCATCTACTTCATCTTTCTTTGGAGTATAGTGACAGATTTCTTGAATTGAATGATAATGACCATGATTATCATTTCTATAAGGTTCTACTTGTGCTTAAATAATTTCATCTGTCAAAGTTTTCTTATATTTGTTTAATCTCGTCATCTTTTTTCTTTTAGGATTCCAACCCATCCGCTCTTGCTAAGATGATAGAACCGCTTGCTGCATTCCAACAACAAATTGGCCGACTTTCAGATGAGCATCCTGAAATCCAAAAAGTTCTCCAGATGACTGATTTGTTGATGACGCTCCCACCTGACACCCCTATCGCAAAGGTAGTTCACTTTGCCTTTCATTTACTAGTTTTTTTAGAATCTTCTAGGTGTTATTTGATACTTACTGTAGGAATAATTTGACGCTTAATTGCTTACCCTTCCTGACTATTTTAGTAACATAGGGGGCTCAAAAATTTAACTTCGATTGATTAATGGCGTCCTTGACCTGTGGATGAACCAGTTATATACTGAAAGTAGTTGTCTGGCTTTAATCTTGAAAAAAAATGAACTATGAGTTATAGCCCTACTTATCTGCTAATTTTTTGCTCTATAAATAATTTTGTTACTATCTTGTTTGATTGTGAAGGCTCTGTTGATATTGCAATATCTAGTTAGCAGAATGGAATCGTTGCAGGAGAGTGGTTTGAAATCGTCTTTTTCTGGTAAGTGTTCAGAGTGGGAAGAATGTTCTCTCTGTAAAAAATCTTGATCTTCATGTGAAGTGCATGCATTATTCACAATAACAGTTAACCATGTAATTTTTTTTTCTTGAGCTAAGGATAATTGTTTCTGACTCATTGTTGGATATGGTTCTTGTGTTTACAGACCATCTGAAACCTATCCTTCAGCTCATCACATCTTGGAAGAAACTTGAAGTAGATAGCTGGTTTCATCTTCTAGACAGTGTTGTGAAGAAGTATGAAATGAGCGCTGGCAAGGTAAGTGGTATGGCTTTTGGATGATGCTGTTTTAGATTTTATAGTCCGGTGGTCCGGCCTTCGTGAGTATACTGTTGGCAATCTCTCGTATTATCCAACACCTTTTGCTTTTCACTTATGACTGGATTTTTCTTAAATACACATGTTATGCAGCTATGGTTTCCATTATATTCAGTTCTTCATCGCACAGTTACCTGTAATGACAAGAGTAATAATTTGGCCACGATCCAGAGGCAAGTGTTCTAGTTTCCTCTGACTTTATATGGTGTTTTCATGAATGATGATCTGATTGCTTTCTGATACATATGGCCGTGTAGTTTGGAGGAATTTATTCAGACATCCAATATTGGGGAATTTAAGAAACGTCTCGAATTCCTCCTTTCTTTTCATGGCCAATTCAATGCAAAAATAGAATTCAATATTGGTTCCAGGTAAATATGCAAATTTAAGTATTTCTTCTGATTATTTTTATGTGAAGAAAGTGATGCTGATGGTGATTTAAACCTGCAGCGAACATTTCAGGGATACTGTGCCAATTTTGTACAACATTTTTGGCTACTACATGCAGTTCTTGCCTCAGTAAGCCAATGTGCTTTTCGCATGGTTTGATAGTTATAGTTATAAACTTTAATGTAACCTACTTTGTTTAGAAACTAGAACTTCTTGAACGAGTTAGAATCTTCAGTACTAATCATTTATAGCTAATATCCAAGTTAGTTATTTTAGTTTCCTAATATAAAATGTTTTCCATTCTGTTTGGTTGAACAGAATATCTCAGCACATAGAACACAGTAAAAATACAATAAAAAGTGATGTGAAAGATCTTGTCAAGCTTAGTAGGTGGGAAGATCCGCATTCCTTCTCCAGAAGAAGTAGACAGAAACTATGGAAACTCATGCAGAAGTTTAATGTATGTTTTTTCTGCTTGTTACTTCATTTATCTTAATTGTGAATTATGATATCTGTCTGGTTTAAATCCTTTTTCTCTGTTTATGGTAAACTTGACTTCTGACAAAGGGTTAAGTTGTTTCGGTTGCCTATTATAAAATGCCATTTTGAAAAAATCTTTGTTTTTTCATCTTGTCCCTTCATTTAGCAGTCCCTCATAGTCTGTCTTCTCACTTCTCATCTCTGCTAGTTTCAGCTTGTCAATGACTTTTTTGGCAGCCCAACAACCAGTCCTGTAAAAAAGGCTGACAATTTAATAGACCTATAGCACTTATACACTAAATAGTAAGTCAAAATGCAAACATATGCATAGGAAGAAAGCATAGTTATGGACAAGTAGTTTGTAAGGTACTCGTCAATGCAAATAAACATTCAGATTAAATGTAGTGAATTCATGAGCATCTTGTGTCTGAAGATACTCTACGATTTAAAATATCTGTTTCTCATTTCCAGTTCTTGCATGTTTATTGCATGATTTTATTTTATTTTATTTTCCACTTTTTCTTGTTGAATTCAACTTCCTGAGATGTGTCCAATTTATTTGCAAATAATCTTATTAGGATGTGTTGCAACAACCTGCGATGATTTTCCTTAACCATGAGGAATTGCGGAAAAGCGTAATTGATGTTCCTAGACAGGTTGACATGAATTATATTGTTAATGAAGTGGAAAAGATGCCTATGGTGGAACTGACACATGATATGGTGGACTTACAATTTAGTCGTGTGGAAAGGTTAATGATCTTTTAATTAGCACTGTGTTTGTTTGCATAGGACTGATTAGCTTTTTTACATATGGTCTGACTATTGCAGAACCAGATCCCTGTGGTTGGACGATTGGAAAAAGTTATTTGTTTCTACCATGGGAGAAGTGGCATCTGCAAACATGATAAAATCTCCACTTGGTTTGACAAATCATCTTTGCTAGTATAATATTTTTATTGCTACTATTGGCTTCCTAGAATTTTAAAATGATCTAAACTTGTGTTTTTCAGAGAATGAGAGCTTACTCGAACAAATATCCAACCATTCTGTGAGCACCTTGTTCATGGAAGGATGGATCCAAGGATGGAAATCTCTTCAAGATGTATTTCATATAACTTTGTCAAGTGCTCATATTTGGAAGCATGGCTCAAGAACTCTGGAAAAAAGAAGAGCTTTCACTGATCTTCTTGCTGTCCTGGAAGGCTGTGGCTTATCAAGAAATATTTCTAGGATATCTGAGGTATCTTTCGTGTGGTTATGGTTCTTTTTTTCTCTCTAGGTTTATCTTTTGTATGTAAGAATAGGGAATCACAGTCTTGGCCCGTGTTCTTTATAATTGTATTTTGCCTTGTATAAGACAGAATTTGGCAAAAGAGGAATTGTTCTACTACCTCTAGTTTTATTCACTGAGGCTGCGACTGGTGAGTTGCAACGTTTGCACTCAGCAGTAAAATTGGTTAATTACGCTATCATTAGGAGCAGGCATAATTTGGTAAAAACCAAAGAGTAAACCGAAATATTAATTTGGTAGGATGTCGATTTTCGGTAGGTGTGTACTTCCAGAACAGAACTTATATTTCGGTTCAACACAGGCAAGGTCCCTGCTGAAGGTGCATTTCTGAAGTAAGTTATAGTCTGAAACATAATTAGCAAGCCAGGCCCTATTCCAAAGGGAAGGTAATCCTTTTCTAAACCAAGAAAAATTCTCAGCTTTGAGACGAATCAGGGAATCAAGGGTAAGGAAGAAGGAAAAAGGCAGTAAGTGAGGAAGAAGGCTTAACTTTCATTAATCAATCTCAAAAACATAGCTGTAGCTTTACAACCTTGTTTTGCATACATAGAAGACACCAAATATAACTGCAAAAATCCAATAAGATCTTTTATCCATTCAAGTCTCCAACAGTAAAATAACTAGCCAAATAACAAACTAAATCTCAACAGATAAACACAACTCAATACTCAATTAAGAGACAAGCATCAACTAAAAAAAATAACGACTCCAGCAGCTAAATAAACACGACAGTCTCACTAATTGATGACCAACTAATGACTGACAAATCTTGTTCAATCAACTTCTCCTTGTTCTTCTTTTTTCTTCTGCACATAAACAACTTTAAGCGTCAGGTAGCCATTTTTATTGTAAAACTCTTCCTCTACTGGACTAAGACTAGGAGGAGACTTAGGCAACTGATCACAATGCGCTGCGTCAGGAATCTTGACCGAGGACAGCGGATTAAAGAGATATTTGCTTCTTCCTTTTTATTTTTTCCTTGTGTTTGAAAATGATTATTGTGATCTATTATAACTGTCTTTTTTATAAAAAAAACACTTATCTTTTAACGGTGTGCTTAACAGGTTGATGTGGGATCTGATCAGTTGATTGGATTCTTCTTGAAGCCGGCATATGACATGCACCATTTGGTGCCTTGTGCTTTATCTTCTGCAGAAAAGGAGCGTAGGCTTGACTATGTATCTTGTCATTTTGCTAGCAAGTTTGATCGAGACTTCAGGCTGGCAAATGAATGCTACTTTAAGAACATTTTCCTGTTTCAGCGTCTAAAGCAGATTTGTTCAGAGAAATTTCACAAAGATATAACCTTGGATCAGGTAAACTCTCCATCTAGTACTAGTTTCTATATTTCACTAAAATTGTTTTCCTGATAATTCAACTTTTTTGATTTTGTAGGTTTACAAGTCACATTCTTTCCTCGAACATCTTCTACTGATACAACAAGGCCACAGATCACTTGTATATGGACTTTTAAATAAGTTGATGAAGATCAGACAGCTTACTTTTCCACTAAAGACAATTTTTACTGAAGAGAAGTGTGCCATCATTTCTAACCAACATGCTGCCTCTGTGTGTATGCGGCAGCAAAAGGTACTCCATTTTGTCTAGTTTGTCAAATTCCAAAAGCGCAATGCTGCAATTAATATTCATTTTCTTTCCATTTTCTGATATTTCCCTTTCTAAACTTCAGAAACTATTTGATGGACTGCATACTTTGTCGAAAGACATGTCTATTCTGTTAAGAATGACTAAGAGGAGCCATACTGATGCCTGCAGTGGCGTTAGAGCTCAATTGAGTGATATCCTAAGTTTGGTGGAGAAGTTCATTCCGGAGATGGCAAAATCCAAGGTAATAATATTGTGTCTGTTCTACTGCTTCTGCTGTTTTGTCATAGCTTTTCTCAACTTAAGAAATTGTGATTTATTTGGCAGGAATTGTTGGACTTCTACCTTCTTGATCACAGTAGGTTAATATCAACTCCCGAGGGGTGTAGATCTGTGTTTGTTCTTACTCGTCCTATGGAACAATTGTTGGTGGATAACTTCGAACTTCTTGATGGTATATCCAAGGATTTTGAAAGGGTCTGCAGTCAAATCGTTCCCAGAAAGTCTGTGATAGAGCAAATGATCTCCCGGTTTTCTTACTACCTTGGAAAGGTAATAGTCTGTTTTGTTGCGATGGTATCTAGTCATGTAGGGTTATGTAAAACTACCTTGAAAACGTGACAGCCTGTTTTGTTGCAATTAAGTGAGGAATATAGTCATGTAGGGTGACGTGTAAAAACTGCTGTGGATAGTCAATGGAATTTAGGCGTATTTAACTGCGAAACAACAGAGAGAAGAGGTAGAGTAAGGAAGGCACACACATTGGACATAATGTTGCATAACAGAAAAAATATAAGAAGAACTTGATAGAGGTTATTGTTGAGTCAGTTGTCAAATTTGACTATTAGAGAGAGAGGGCGGACAGCTGGTGAATTGATTTTCACTTTCATGCAAAGGTTCATTATTTCCATATGTGCTACCAGAACGAGTAGGACAGCTCCAGTAGTTCTCAAGTGCCTGATTAATTAAGTATCCAAGTTAAATTACATTTTCATATTGTATCAAAACTAAGAACTTAATTTTTAACGCATAATGATTTAGTTTTTAGCTAATGCTGCAATCTGTTGGTAAAATAATCCAAGATCACTTGCATTCTGTTAGACTTCCAATATTGTGTTAGCATTTTCGAATAAAGCAACTGCAGTTACACAGCTAAGATTATAGAATTGACCATCAATATGTGTGCTTACTAGAGCAAACACTATGATGACACATTTGTTGAAATTCATAACATGAATGCTAAGAGACCGGAACAGCTAGGGACGAAGTAGCGAACACTATGATGACACATTTGGCTCCATGTTGTTTCATGGCCAAGATCGTACTTGGGCATCCTCCTTTGCTCAGTCCAAAAGTAGCAGCCTAGGTGCTTCTTCTTCTGGCTTTCCCTTTAGCGATAGAGAAACTAGGTAGATGAAGGACATACAACGAAAAGATAAGGTTGAACCAGCAAAGAGTAATGGAAGAAGTTTCCTCTACCCAAATTCATAGGTTCCTCGGCACCTCAGGCTCGCATATCATGTTGAAATTCTTACCATAAATACTAAGACTAGAAGAGTTACGGAAAAGTGGTGAATTAATTGCCTCACCTTGCTGTTCTATTCACAATATATAGACATTGATTGGATATAACAGCCTCACAAAATGTGGGGTTCTACCCCTAAAGAATCAACCAAAATACAAATTTGGATAAACTTAGAAATAGTCAAAATTTTATCTAACAGTTTAAGATGCAATGGAATTATATTCTATCTTCATTTTAAGTAGTGGTGAGAGAATTCATATATAGTCGGCTTGATTTGTTGGCCTTGGTTTCGTGCAATTGGTCTTAGTGGTGAAGTATTTAAATTTTCAGGCTAAGCTGGTGCAAAAGATGTTTCTGTCTGCGGATGATCATGCTACTGAATATATTGATGCTGCCAATGCCTTCAATAAGAGTTGCCAAGAAACTAGTAAGCACGTATTAGTTGCTTTAGTGAAGATCAGGGAGATGTCTGATAATTATATTCATTCAGAACGTTCGCTAACTGAAGTGTTGTTGGTGAACTTCGAGTCTTTTACTGAATGTTTACTTCTGGATCTTGTATATGATTCTCTTCAGAAGACAGTATCATCTGCGGTAAGCCTTGATTCCTCGTGTAGATGTTTTAATTCCACTCTTACTTGTTCCTGAAGTATTTATTTTTGATTAAATTTTAGGCCAAATATGCAAACCATGGCATTAAAGAGTTGGAGTTATGCTGCCATGTGGAGATGGAGTTGAAATTTCTTTATCAGTTGGTTGACATTCTCCTAAGTTTTGCGGAGGGAATTCTCCTGGAGCTTCTAGCAATGCATAGGGCTGTAAGTCATTGTTTTTATCTGCATCTGACATTGGCTTGCATATGGAAGAGTATGATTTGTTCTTATCTGTTATCTTTTATGCATAGGTCGCTGAAATGACCAGCATGCTGGCAAATGTTCTTGCTCCATTATTTACAAATGGATTTGGGTCTGTGGAATCCGGTGAAGAAGATTATAGAGGACGGAAGACTCCAGGAAGAAAGTGGTACTGGTATGGGGGAGGGAGAAGGTGTGAATGATGTGAGCAGTCAGATAGAAGATGAGGAACAGCTTCTTGGAACATCTGAGAAGGTGGTGTATCTTGACTTTGTGGTTTTTGTTTACATATTGAGGGTTATTTTAAATTTTGCTTATCTTTTTAATGTTTTTTTCCCAATTAGCAGGCAGGTGAAAGTTTAGACACATCGAAGAATGTCCCAAATAAGGAAGACAAAGGAGTAGAAATGGAAGAGGATTTTGCTGCTGATACATATAGTATTAGTGAGTGTTCTGGGAATGATGGTGAAGAGGATAAAGAGGAGATGGACTTCTTCGATTCTGTCATGGGAGAAGCTTCTAATGATAAAAATGTTGCGAATGAAAAGCACTGGGATGGAGAAGAAGATGAATCACCTGATATGGCTGAGAACTGCGAGGGCGGAATATCTGTCAAAGAAACAGACGAAACTTCTCTAGAAATGAGAGCCAGGGATGAAAAAGCTACTGGGGCTGACGAATCTGATGGTATAAACAGTGATGAACAATGCCAACCTGGTGAAGATGGTAAGGATACTCGTGAGGATTCATTTGATGAAGATACAAAAGAAATGAAATTGGAGAAGGCTGAAGACCTTGAGAATCATACAGATATTAGTGAACAGCATCGTGATTTTGGAGATAAAATGAACATGAATGAGCCTGAGCAGGATGGCGTGACTGAACCTGAGCTTGATTTCAGTGAAATGGAAATGGAAAATGTGAATGATAGTAACGAGGATTACTTGAATGAGAAGATGTCTGATGCTGACGATGTAGAGGTGAATGAACAGGCTGATACAACCCCTTCTCAAGTGAATGAGGGTATGGACCTTGATGATCTTTTCAAAAAGATGGCTGAAAATGATGTAGCTTTGCATACAAGTGGGGATAGAAACCTTGAAGCAAGAAACATGGAGAAAGGCAATGGGGAAAGACCAAAATCACATATGATGTCAATGGATCATGGACAGCCATCACAGAGATCAGTGTCTGACATGATTTCTATACAAAATGGAGCTGCTCCTATAGAATCTTTGCACACTCAAAATATTATGGAGACGGAAATCACCCTGCCGACTTTTAGCAAGGATGGCAATGTGAACACTAATCAGCTAGACGCTCATCCGCCTTTGGCAGATAAAAGAATATCAGATAAAAATCGTACCAACCCTTATCGAGGCCTTGGAGATGCGTTGGAGGAGTGGAAAGAAAGGGTTCGTATAATTTCTGATCCTCCTGATAAGAGAACCGTGGAGGATGCTGAAGAACTGCAGGATATAGATGCAGATGAGTACAAGTATGTTACTGAGTTAGAATCTGCCACTTCTCAGGCACTTGGTTCAGCAATGCCAGATCAGGCAATTGCTAAGATTGATGGTGGGAAAAATATGGAAGATGTAGTCAGAGATGTAAGCGAAAGTTTTGATGAGATGAACATTGAAGAGGAAAATCGTACTGAAATTTGCTCACGTGAATGCAATGCTATTTCGATAAAAGATAAATCTGACAGAAATGTACCTGATTCAGCTGGATCTGCTAAACATTTGCCTGTTAAGGAAGAAGCTGAAAGAAAATTTGAGTTGTTGGGTGATCAATCATTGGATCTGATATCACAAGAATTGGCAGAGCAGCTGCGCTTGATCTTGGAGCCAACCCAAGCTGGCAAGCTGCAAGGGGATTACAAAAGTGGCAAAAAAATAAAAATGAAAAAGGTAGATAAATTTTCAATTTTTTCATGTTGAGCCTTAGTTTTCTTACCAATTCATTTTTCTAAATGCAATTTGCTTGTGCTGATTTTGACAAGATGTTATTGAATTTTTAGGTTATAACTTGTATAGCTACGAACTTTGCTGATTATAATATATGGTTGAGGCGCATACTTCCCCACAAACGAGACTATCAAGTAATTGTGGCGATAGATGATTCTCTTAGCATGACTGAGGGTGGTTGTGGTGAAGTTGCAACAAGGGCATTGGTTACGGTTTGTCGTGCCATGTCCCATTTAGAAGTGGGACAGCTAGCTGTCGTCAGCTTTGGGGAAAGTGGAAATAATAGATTATTGCATGACTTCCATGAACCATTCACAAGTGAAGCTGGAGTGAAGGTTTGCGTCTTTTTGGTTGAATTTCATATCTTTTGGCAACATTTACATCAGTTTACATTGACTGCTTGATTATGTGTTGGTGGTTCAACAGATGCTATCTGGTTTGGGCTTCAAGCAAGATAATAAACTTGGTGATGACCCTGTTGCTGATTTGTTGAAGTATTTGAATGAGAAATTGGAGGGAGCTGTGACAGCAGCACGTCTGCCATCTGGACAGAACCCATTGGAGCAGCTGATATTAATCATTGGTGATGGCCGGTTTAATGAGCAGGTACTTGTCGTCGCCCGTTTTTGTGTACCTTTTATTTGACTAGACAATTGATTTTTAATGCGTGCTCCTCTATTCGGTGACTGACAATGTATTCTTTTGTAGCCTGAACTTCTGAAACCCCATATAAGGGACATAGTAAGCAGGAAGAGGATGGTTGCGTACATTATGTTGGACAGCCAAGAAGAGTCGATATTAGACTATAGGGTATTGTTATTGGTATTTCATATGCTAGGTTTGTCGCTTTTTATTTTTAATACTCACTTGTCTGTTGTCTTTTTTATTTCAGACAGTATCTTTCGTCAAGGGGAAAAGTACCTTCACTAAGTATCTGGATTCATTTCCCTTCCCATATTACATTGTTCTAAAAAAGATTGACGCACTTCCAGGGGCACTCGGAGATTTGTTAAGACAGGTACCACTTCAATTATTTGTTTTGCTCAAATTATCGTTCAATGTATGATTTATATTTCTGTTGCTTAACTTGGAGTATTGTGTGTTCTTTAGTGGTTCGAGCTGATGCAGAGAGCTACGTATTGAATATTAATTCATGACTCTGGTTAGAATCGTTCTTCCTCCAATCCTGTCTCAAAATAAGCAGATAATCTTCTACATTCATCTTCTGTTTAGAAAAAAAATGCAGCAATCATCTGTCTTTCCCTGCTGTGTACTTTAGTCATCATTATTTGTTGATAAAGTGCACTTTGAAAATTGCTAGGAGTTGTAACTTCTCCATTCTTTTAAAGTATCCATTTTTAAATCTGATATTTCCTCGGAATTAGGTTTTTTATTGAAAAACACCGTATTTTAATTAATATGCAATTGAATATCAATGAAAAAACATTTTTTAATGCCTAATAAGAATTTAATTTAAAATTTTAAATTTCGGTTGAACCAAATGTATTCCATCCTTGGATATTGAAAAGTCTGGATATAAGCTTTTAAGAAGTGAGAACAAATGAATGAATGATTTGTCATTTAAAATTTACCTCCTTTCTCTGAGCTCAGGTTGTGTGAGCTTAATACCATCAAATAGAAATTCATCTTCTTCAGTTTCATCCCCATAAAACGGAGAGCGAGAAAAATTGAAACCAGAATTAGAGAAAAAACCTAAAAGTCATTGATGAGCTATGAATCAAACAGGACGCATCCAGCCATACTCTGTTAAATCTAACCGCTTTCGCACTCTTGTTTCCATGTATATTTGCCTTGAAATATTCCTGCAAGAAGAGCGGACAAAATCAAAATATCACAACAAAACAACTAGAGTACGAGACAAATAATACATATATGAAAAAAAAATTTCAAAAGAAAAATGAAAAATTACACTAGAAAAGGGAAACCAAATTCACAGTATTTACCTCATTGTTTGTATGTTTGGAGTAATGCCAACGACACTTCCAGATGGACGCTGAATATTATGGCAACAACAACAGCAACCAAAACAAAAACAAAAAAAGAAAACTACTCCTGGTTTAAGTGAAGTTGCTTATAATAGGAAGAAAACTACTCCTGCCAAACATAGTACATTAATGCTTGTACCTTTTCTTCTTCTGCTCCTTCCCTCTTAGGATCACCCTTGCATCGACGGAGGGAAGGAGCCCCATGCGTTGTGTTTCTCAGCGAAGAGAGTGGGAAGGGAGGGCGGCGGCGGCGGCGGCGCGGTGGGGACATTGTTTGGAGGGAAAAGAAGCGGGGAAATATATATATATATATATATGAACAATTACTGAGTGGATAGTATAAAAAGCAGAGAGGCGGTAGTAAAAGGGTCATGTAGTATAAACAGTAACTAAACATGATGTCGAGCCAGTCTAACCTATACTAATTAAATTTAAATTTTATACAAAATTTTTTATTGAATAATGAGATATAATGTAATAATTTAATATCTTAGATATAGATTATGATTAACTTTTAAAATATATCTATTTGAATTAGGGTTGTTAATTTAGTGAGCAAGCTCGTGAGCACTTGGCGTTCGACTCGGCCCAATTCAATTCGAAACTCGACATTTAAATGCTCGAGCTCGAACTTGAATCTTACCAGTAGAGTTTGAGCAATGGCACTGCAACTCAACTCGACTCGGTTATAACTCGAACTCAACTTGAAATCGACTTGTAGCTCGACTCGAACTCGACTCGATTACATAATATAATAATATACATAATATCACTTGACTACTCAAAATACATTTAGAATTGTAGATAAATCTTATTATTGACTATTAATATAAATTCAAAAAAAATTCCATAATAAAAAAAATAAAAACTAATTTTAATTAACATTAGTCTACTTGGAGAAAATCTCTGCCATAATAATTTAATTATTTATCATGGCTTAATTAACTAAAATCGTAAGATTAACAAATTAGTCATGCTATGGCTTATATAAGAGATAGACCACAAAAAACATGGATAAGATAGCCAAAAGATTTACAGTTCTTTACAAAGATAAAAATACATATATAAAAATATCATACATATAATTGGGTTCCTACATGATCTGACATCCATCAATAAGCCCATGTGTAAAACCCATGACTTATGTCGAGTCAATTTCATAAATCGCGTGCTCTGAGTAAATAATGATAATGCCAGAAAGATAATAAGAAATTAGTTATCAGAGTATATGAAAGTATGCAATATATTTTTTTATGTATTTGATCATAAAATTATTTTTAGGCTGAATAACACAATAGGACATGTTATAGGGGAGTTTGGGTGGGTTATTAGTTATAGAACATGTCATTGTGGTGTTATGGTATGTATTATATTTTATGGGATTTTCTCCTCTTTTTTTGAAGGATTTATAACAAGTTAGTTATTATTTTTGAGTCGAGTTATGGTTGAGTCAACTTTTATTTATGATATTGCCACCGACCCATTTCTATCCCCCGCCCCCTGACGCTTTGTATTCCCTCAAACCCTCGACTCCACCCTCCTTTACCCTTGCCAACGCCGCCTTCGACCAGCGTACCACTGCCAATCGACGCTGCCGGAACATCCCTCTACAAAATGACGAAGCTGCTGTGACCGTGCAGCGCTCCAGTAGCCAATCCCACCGCCGGCAACCGCGCCACGCTCGTGTTGCCGATCCCACCACTAACGACCGTCGCCACTGCCAATTAGTCACTGCCTCAACATCGCTAACCCTCCCGCAACCTTCCCAGACCGTAGCTGAGCCCAACGCCGCCCATCCCGGCCAGATCTCATCACCCTACCATCGACCGCCATTGTTTTGCCATTTTTCCGGTGAGCCGCAACCTCAGCCAATCTTGTCGACGTCGTAGATGCAGCAGGGTCACCGAGCCAGTGTCAACGGTACCCTATACTACCACCATCCCGTCGATAGCCACCAGTTGCCAAAAACCAGATTCGCTAGAATTCGCCGATCTTCCCCCAAACTCATCCACTCGAACCCGATCAAACTTTGGGTGCCATTGAGTGCCAAATTCGAGCTCTGAGATGCGCAACAAAACCCTAGCTGTCACCAATTGCCAACAACACGAGGTATAATTACCTTTAATTTAATTATTTAAAATTGATAATTATTAGCACAACGATGCTTAGATTGGTTGTTTGACGTGATGAATGCCTGATAGTGGATGAAGTCATATTTGTATGATTTGCCAACAACACGAGGTATAATTACCTCCAATTTAGGATTGGTTGTTTGACGTGAATGCCTGATAGTGGATGAAGTCATATTTGTATGATTTGAGTTATGCTTAATGAATGCTAATTATCTAATTAAGTATATTAAATCAGAGCATGCTAGTTGACTGCAACATAATTTTGAAAAACATAATAAAATCAATGTAAATAAGATGAGATAAGGACATTTTTACTGTGGCCAGGATTGTTGATTGTTTGATGGGTGATGAGTGTATTGTGAGTATGATAAACTATTTTGTTGATAAAGTATTTTGTTAATTTTAATCTTTATAACTATATATTTTTCTCTAAAACGAGTTACTTTCGAGCTAATGAACAAGATGGTTTCGAGCTCATTAACAAACTAGTTTCGAGTTCCTAAACAAGCTAGTTTCAAGCTCCCAAATAATCTTGTTTCGATCTCCCAAACGAGTTGGTTTTGAGCTCCCAAATAAGTCGGTTTCGAGCTCCTTAAAATTTAACAACTTAAGTGTATTCAAGCTCGAGTCGAGCTCGAGCAGTATCAGAAATATTTAAGTCAATTTTGAGTATATATACTTAAAACTCATTTGATCTCAAGTCGAGTTTGAACAACCTTCGAGCTATTCGAGTCGAGTTCAAGCAGAAGGTGAGTTCGGCTCACTTGCTCATTTAACAGCCCAATATGGGAGCAACTTATAATTGCTGCTGGCCACTTTAGCTTGGCTTTGAAGTGAGGAATAAGGATAAGGTTAAGAAAGATCTTAGTTTCTACCTCATAGTGCTATTATTTTGATGTGTCTCTTAGCCAGCACTTGTGTTTCGAATCTTTCTTTATCCCAGAGCAGAGAAGTTCTCACAAACTCAAAAGCATTTGTTCAATGCATTTATATGAATGTTTACATATGTAGACAATCTGTGCTATTGGAAAAACCTAATTCTGTTGGGTGACAGAAAATGGTATTTCCATAACTTTTATTGGCAAATTTGTCGGAAAAATTTTCAATAATAGAAGGTGTCAAAACAGTAACAATTTGTCACATGGGTTAATTGTTCAAATATGCAAGTTTTTAAAGGAAAAGTTTTAGCCACACACTAGTTTCAGAGTTTGTTATGTTTTGAATGCAAGCTAGTATTTACAAACTTATTAAGGTGTTCAAGAGGTATAGTTTTTCTATGTAGGAGGAAAGAGTTATGTTTCGCTCGTGTTTGTTATGTCTATAAGTTGTTGTGTCAGTTTCAATATTTGAATCTGTGTCATGTTTTCAATATTCTCCCGGAAAGGGTATATTCTCCCGAAAGGGATATAAATTTCTTGAAAAGGATATATGTTTTAAAATTTTATTACTTTACTCTGTTCTATATTATTACAGTACTCTAGTTATAATAATCTGTTTATATTACTATTATATTACTGTTTTATGTTTACCTGTGTTACTCTGTTATTAAGTTGTTTAATTAATTATATTAAGTTGTTTAATTAAAATAAGTAAAAGTTCTTCATTTTAGAACAATTTAGAAAGTTTGAAATCCCTCTTGTTTTGAACCTTAGAGTCATGACTGAGACTAGGTGACGCAGTACCTTCTTGTAAGATGACGCAAGGCCGAGGTAGGCGAAGTCGCAGTTGAAGTGTGTTCTGCTAAGAAATTCTTAGAGTGATGTGTAGAATCTAGGCGTAAGAATGGCTTTCTTACAACAATTGGTCAAGAGATCAAATGATCTAGAAAGTTCTAAAATCACTGAAAAACTTGTGTATAGTAATAGAGAACAACACTTAAATAAAGATGCCTTGTATTTAACATAAAGACATAAAGATATGATATGAAGGAAAGATCACAAAATATTTGTATTATATACATAAAATGTTTCAAGGCAATGACATCAATTAATCTAGGTTAATGTCAAGAAAAGGAAATACTACATTATCCCAAATAGATACTACTATTGAAAATACTGAAATACCTAAAACAATTAAGTTGAGTGATATAGTACTGCCATAATCATGGAAATTAGAAAAGCTAGTACCTCCTAAGATTGAAAAAAGTTCAGCAGAGGCCATAATAGAAGAAAATAATGGAGATGTAAATATTATTTTTGATAATCTACAAGATTTCCTTCTTTCTATGATAATCAGGCATCAAGCTCCAATGTTACTGGAATTATCATGTCTAAACAAAAAATTCCACATGCCTTATATAGAGATGAACTAAGTTTTTCTGAAATGGAATTTAAAATTAATAAAGTAGAATATGAACCTAATAGAATAAAATGTTTCTTTATGAATCCTAGAAATAAAAAATTTAGGAAATGGTATTTTTCAACTTTTGATGAAAATCAGATTAAGGAATATAAAGAACAATATTATAAAGATTTAAAAGAATAAGGTTATGAAATCTGATTTAAAAAATGGTTTAAATCTTTAATAACTCCAAGAATATTAGTAAGAAACTCGTTCTTAGGATACCCAAAAAGGAAAGACAATATATATAGTAAACATCTTCCAGTAGGAAATATAAAATATGAAAATATAGAAGTCATGTCTTTTGTTAAAACAAAAAATAAACAAGAAGACTAGCCATGATTATAAAACAAAATAACTATACTCATATGCATTTACAAACTATAGCTTCACAATTATCCCATATGGAAAGATAATTTGTTTCCTAGAGTTATAAGAAAAGAGAAAATAGAGGAAGAAATTATTAAACCGGAGTTGATAAAACCTCCAATTTTAACTACTAAATTTAATACAAGATCTCCTTTAAATGAATAATTCATAACAAAATTAAGTGAGAAATTGGGGGAATTAAAAATTAAAAAATCTATAAAAATGGTAAATGCTTATGAAGAACAAGATGAATTAGTAAATAAATTTGCAGAATCAATTAATGTTACAAAACCAAGTCTACAACAACATTTTTCGATGACTAGAAATTATTATCAAAGACCCACTCCAGCTACTGTCTTATTTGAAGAAAATACTTTTCAATCGGCATTATGTTATAATGGAAAGACAGTATACGAATGGAATATAGATGGATTAAGTGAATATCAAATAATAACAACATAATATAATATGTTAATGTATGCAACAATTTGTAAAACAAATAATAATTCTGATAGGCAAATATCAGAAATGATTATTGCAGGATTTTCTGGACAAATTAAAGGTTGGTGGGACAATAATCTTTCACAACTACAAAAGATAGAAATATTAAGAGCTAAATTAATACAAACTATATTACATCATTTTGTAGGTGATATTCAAGGTCTTAAAGAAAGAACTCAAGAATTAATAATGAATATTAGATGTCCTACATTAACACATTTTAGATGGTATAAGGATACATTTCTCTCTCTCTTATATCAAAGAGATGATTCTAATTTAGACTTTTAGAAAGAAAGGTTTATATTTAGTTTACCTAATCTCTTTGCAGAAAACTGAGAGAATTACATAATGGTACAATTCCATATAATGAATATACTTTTGGATAACTAATAGGTAAAGCTGTAGAAGGATTAAGTCTTTGTAATGACCTTAATTTAAGAAACTAATTAAATAAACAAAGACTATTAGGGAAAAAAGAATTAGGAGAATTCTGTCAACAGTTGGAACTGTAATACCTCCTAAATATCCTTCTAGGCCAAATACTAAAATTAAAAATAAAAAATCATTTATTCCTTATAAAAGGAAAAAGAAAAGTACAGATAAGAAACCTATAAATCCAAAAAAGATAAAAAATAAAAATAAAGCATCTACATCAAAACCTTTAAAACTTTTAATCTGTTGGGATTGTGGTAAAACAGGACATACTAGAACCCAATGTAGATTAAAAAAGAAAATTAGAGAATTAAATATTCCTGATGAGGAAAAGGAATACTTAATGAATTTAATAGATGAATCAGAAGATAATTACTTAGATAAGGAGGACACTTATGAATATGATGCTTTAGAAATAAATACTGATTATGAAAATAATTCTTCAACCTCTAGAGATAGTGAATGTGACTATGAGAATTATAATAGAATAATGGATCTAAATAAATTAAGTATTAATGTTATTACGGCTCAGGCAGAATTATTATTAGATATGATAGATTCTATCAATGATAAAGAAGAGAAAAGAAAGTTTATTGAGAAGACAATAGAATTTACAAAATTTAAAGATCAAAATCATACCAAGAATAAGTTAGAACCTCACAAAGAAGCGGTGTAAAATCCAGCCTATACTATGACAGAAGTATTAGGAAGGTTAAAACAAGAAAAACCCGTAACTATGAATGATTTAATAAAAGAAAGAAATTATCTAAAGAGAAGAATTGAAATATTAGAATTAGATAGTGAAATAAAAAATAATAGTTCTGAAGAAGAAGAAATTAAATTATTTAAAGAAGCAAATAATTTTCATGTTGGAGAATCTTCTAATCAAGAACATAAATATTTAAATATTATAGAACAAACTTTAACTAGAAACTATGTAATCAGAATAAAAATAATTATAGAAAAAAATTCAGCTTAGAAACTTTAGCCTTAGTAGATAGAGGAGCACATAGGAATATTATCCAAGAAGGATTAATCCCTACAAAATATTATAAGAAAACTACGCAAACTTTATCAGTAGCAAATGAAGAACAATTAAAAGTTAAATATAAACTTCCTAATGTAGTAGTATGTATTAGTAATGTTTGTATATATTTAACATTTATTTTAGTAAGAAATATAGGATCTAAAGTGATTTTAGGAAATCCGTTTACACCTTTAATAGAACCCTTCTTTATTGATGATATTGGAATACATACTCATCTAAAAGGGAAGGATGTTACATTCAAACTTGAATTTCCTAAAAGACAATCATTTATTTCAAGAATGAAAAATAAACATAAAAATAAAGTAAAACAAATAAATTATTTAAAAGTAGAAGTTAATACTTTAATATTTGAAACTAAAGTAAACTCAAATGATATTCAAAATAGAGTTACAGATATAAAAAATTTATTTGAAAAAGATTTATGTAATGATTTACCTAGTGCTTTCTGTAATAGGAAAAAACATGAAGTTTCTCTTCCTTATGTGGAAGGATTTACAGATAAATTAATTTCTACTAAAGCTAGACTTATACAAATGAATCAAGAATTAGTAGAATATTGCCAAAAAGAAATAAGAAGTTTATTAAATAATAACTTGATTAGAGAAAGTAAATCACCATGGTCTTGTTTTGCTTTCTATGTATTTAAAGCATCAGAAATAGAAAGAGGAGCACCAAGACTTTAATAAATTATAAACCATTAAATAAAGTTTTAAAATGGATTAGATGTTTGATACTAAATAAAAAAGATCTATTAAAAAGACTATATAATGCTCAAATATTTAGTAAATTTGATTTAAAATCTGGGTTTTGGCAAATTCAAATTAAAGA